>PJEM01011638.1:39230-52926 GCA_004023845.1 Helogale parvula | reverse complement strand
CATGGTAAGCGAAATAAGTCAGGCAGAGAAGGACAGATACCATATGTTTGCACTCATAGGTCTAACAGGAGAACAGGAGAAACCTAATGGAGGACCAGGGGGAGGGGAAGAGGGAAAGAGAGCGAGGAAGAGTGAGGGAGACTACTGAATACTGGAGACGAACCATGGACTGAAGGGGGAGGGGGCGGGGGGAGGGGGTGATGCTCATGGTGGGGGACACTTGTGGGGAGAAGCACTGGGTGTTATATGGAAACTAATTTCACAATAAACTATTATTAAAAAATATGCCATTTTATCCTGCCAGGAGGAAGTATAGCCCAGTCCTAAAGCACCTGTGTGTTTTGCCACAAGACAGGGCAATTCCAGCCACAGCATTTCACCTTTAGTATATTCACTGGTAGGACCTTCAAGTCCCTAGAGGCCAGAATAAAGCTTTCCAAGTGTCTCCCCAGAAAAGCCTCTCCTTGACTCAAGAGGAGGGGGCATCTACCATATTCTGCCTTTTGTTATTATTGGGCTATTTGTCTGGTTCAAGTATAAGGACAGGTGAAAAGATAACATGACTTCTATACAAGGTTACTACTTACTCCCAAAGCAGCAAATAAACTACCACTGATAAAAATAAAATAAGAAGAGGTCAGTGGATGTAGCTCCCCCTGCTTTCTGTACCTTCCACAGAAGCCCATCTGATGGCCACTGGGACCGGCAGCCTGCCAGTTTTCCAGGTCAAGGAAGACTATATAAACATTGCCTCAGGAGAAATATCTACTAAGTAGTTCCTTTCGCCAAGGTCAAAGAGGTTATTGCCTGGGCTCTCCTCTAAGATTTTGATGGTTTCCTGTCTCACACTTAGGTCTTTCATCCATTTTCAATTTATTTTTGTGTATGGCATAAGAAAGTGTTCCAGTTTCATTCTTTTGGATTTTTTTGTCCAGGTTTTCTAATATCATATGTTGAAGAGACATTTTTCCATTGGAGATTCTTTCCTGCTTTGTTGAAGATGAGCTGACCATACAGTTGAGGGTTCATTACTGTGTTTTCTAGGCTGTTCCATTGACCTATGGGTCTGTTTTTGTGCCAGTGCCATACTGTCTTGATCCCTATATCTTTGTAATATGATTTGAAGTCGAGGGGCACAATTGGTAGATTTATTATGAAGTTCTTCACCAAACTATTTAGTGTTTGTAATGTTCTGATAGGGTAGGCATTAGCCCTATGTAACAGTTAAGTTCTTGAAATATGATTAGTGCTACTAAGACGCACAATTTTTAATTTACTTTAATTTTAATTGATTTAAATTTAAAAACTGAAAGGGCATCTAGCTGACTCAGTCAGTAGAGCATACAACTTTTGATCTGGGTGGGATTGTGAGCTCACCCCCCGCATTGGGTGCAGAGGTTACTTAAAAATATTAATACATTAAATATGTTATTACATTAAATATGTAATATTAATACATTAAAAATGTTAATACTTATACCAATCTACATTTTAAAATAAAGATGGTGAAAAGGTATGAAGAAGGGCATTATATCATAATTAAGGAATCTATCCACCAAGAAGACCTAACAATCGTTAAAATTTATGCTCCAAATGTGGAGTGCCCAAATGTATTAATCAATCAATCACAAACATAAAAAAAAACTCATTGATAATAATACCATAATAGTAGGGGACTTCAACACCACTTACAACAACAAAGAACAGATCATCTAAACAGAAGATTGACAAGGAAACAATGGCTTTGAATAACACACCGGACTGGATGGAGTTAACAGTCCGGTGTGTTATATAGTCAGAACATTTCATCCTAAAGCAGCAGAATACACATTCTTCTCAAGTGTACATTGAACATTCTTCAGAACTGATCACATACTGGGACACAAATCAACTATCAACAAGAACAAAAAGATTGAGATCATACTGTGCATATTTTCAGACCGCAACACTATGAAACTCGAAATCAATCACAAGAAAAAATTTGGAAAGATAACAAATACTTGGAGACTAAAGACCATTTTACTAAAGAATGAATGGGCTAACCAAGAAGTTAAAGACAAAATTAAAAAGTACCTGAAAGCCAATGAAAATGGTAACACCACAGCCCAAAATCTCTGGGACGCAATAAAAAAAAAAAAAGTGGACCTAAGAAGGAAGGATATAGCATTCCAGACCTTCCTAAAGAATGAAGAAAGGTCTCAGATATACAGCCTAACCTTACACCTTAAAGAGCTAGAAAAAGAACAGCAAATAAAACCCCAAAACAGCAGAAGACAGGAAATAATAAAGATTAGAGCAGAAATCAATGGTATCTAAACCAAAAAAACCAACCAAACAACAACAACAAAACCCAGCAGAACAGATCAATGAAACCAGGAGTTGGTTCTTTGAAAGAATTAACAAAATTGATAAACCCCTAGCCAGTTTGGTCAAAAAGAAAAAGGAAAGAACCCAAATAAATGAAATCAGGAATGAAAGAGAGAGATCATAACCAACACTGCAGAAATACAAATAATAAGAGAATATTAGGAGCAATTATTATGCCAATAAAGTGGGCAATCTAGAAGAAGTGTACAAATTCCTAGAAACAGAAAAACAACCAAAACTGAACAGGAAGAAATAGAAAATCTTAACAGACCGATAACCAGCAAAGAGATCAAATTAGTCATCAAAATTCTCTCAAAAAACAAGAGTACAGAGCCAGATGGCTTCCAGGGGAATTCTAACAAACATTTAAAGAATAGTTACCACCTATTCTTTTGAAGCTGTTCCAAAAAATAGAAATGGAAAGAAAACTTCCAAATGTATTCTCTGAAGCCAGCATTACCTTGATTCCAAAACCAAAGAACCCACTAAAAAGGAGAACTAGAGACCAATTTCCCTGGTGAACATGAATGCAAAACTCCTCAACATGATACTCGCCAACTGGATCCAACTGTGGGGAAATAGGACAAACTGTCCTCATTTTTCAGGACTATCCTTGTGTATGAAATATCTTTACCAGACTTCTGCTCCCAGAATGCTGGGAATAGGGGATTTAATTAAATCACAGGAGGACATGCAGGACAGAGCCTTCCTGGTCATCAGTCAAGTGTGTCAAGAAGCTGCAGCACCAGAGATCTAACCACACACAGTTGCAAGTTGTTCCTTTTCTGCCCACTCTGTATCTGTATCTATTGTTTTGGTTAAACATTTACTTCTGACTAAACCTTTCCTGTGCTCTCCAGGCTTGTAAGGAGGGTATAAAATAAGATGCTGTTCCTAATAAAGTTTGTCATTAGCTCTCAGTGCTTGGTCCATCTCCATCTCTTTCGGGGACGTCCACGGTGCCCAGTCTCCCTGGGACCATCCATGCTTCCATTGAGGAGTGTCCCTTGTTCATGTTCCTATTCGTGGGAGTTGGGAACTTCCCTGTTTCCATAGGCTATCAGCCTTTGGAAACGTCGTTGTGTCTTGCTCATCATCTCTCCAGGACCCTAGAACCTACCACATCCAACAATATATTAAAATAATTATTCACCACGACCAAGTGGTATTTATACCTGGGATGCAGGGCTGGTTTAATATCCACAAAACAATCAATGTGATATATTATATCAATAAAAGAAAGGACAAGAACCACATGATCATCTCAATAGATGCAGAGAAAGCACTTGACAAAATACAGCATCCCTTCTTGATAAAAACCCTCGAGAAAGTAAGGATAGAAAGATTACACCTCAAGATCATAAATGTCATATATTGAAGACCCACTGATAAGATGATCCTCATTGGGGAAAAACTGAAAGCTGTCCCCCTAAGGTTAGGAACATGACAGGAATGTCCATTCTCATAAGTTATTCAACACAGTGTTTGAAGGCCTAGTCTCATCAATCAGACAATACAAAGAAATAAAAGGCATCCAATTTGGCCAGGAAGAAGTCAAACTTTCTCTTTGAAGATGACATGATACTTTATATAGAAAACCTTAAAAGATTCCACCAAAAAACTGTTAGAACTGATCTATCAATTCAGCAAAGTCACAGGATATAAAATCAATGCACAGAAATAAGTTGCATTCCTATATACCAACAATGAATCAATAGAAAGAAAAATCAAGGAATCAATTCAATTTACAATTGCACCAGAACCCATAAATACTTGGAATAAATGTAACTAAAGAGGAGAAAAATTTATACACTGAAAACTATAAAACACTTACAAAAGAAATTGAAGAGGGCACACAAAAAATGGAAGAATATTCCATGCTCCTGGGTATGAAGAAAAATATTGTTAAAATGTCAATACTACCCAAATCAATCTACAGATTCAATGCAATCCCTATTTAAATAACACCAGCATTCTTCACAGAGCTAGAACAAACCATCCTAAAACTTGTATGGAACCAGAAAAGACCCCAAATAGCCAAAGCAGTCTTGAAAAAGAAAACCAAAGCTGAAGGCATCACAATCCTGGACTTCAAGCTGTATTACAAAGCTGTAATCATCAAGACAGTATGATACTGGCATAAAAACAGACACAGAACAGAGAACCCAGAAGTCGACCCACAAATGTATGGTCAACAAAGCAGGAAAGAATATCCAATGGAATAAAGACAGTCTTTTCAGCAAGTGGTGTTGAGAAAACTGGACAGTGACATGCAGAAAAATGAACCTGGACCACTTTCTTAAGCCATACACAAAAATGAACTCAAAATGGTTGAAAGACCTAAATGTAAGACAGGAAGCCATCAACATCCTAGAGGAGAAAGCAGGCAAAAACCTCTTTGACCTTGGCGAAAGCAATTTCTCATTCAACACATCTCCAGAGGCAAGAAGAAAAAAAGCAAAAATGAACTATTGGGACCTCATCAAAATAAAAAGCTTATGCACAGCAAAGGAAACAATCAGCAAAACTAAAGGCAACCAATGGAATAGGAGATATTTGCAAACAACATATCAGATAAAGGGTTATTATCCAAAATCTATAAAGAACTTATCAAGCTCAACAACCAAAAAAAAAAAATAATCTAGTAAGAAATGGACAAGAGACATAAATAGACACCTCTCCAAAGAAGACATCCAGATGGCTAACAGACATATGAAAAAATGCTCAACATCACTCATCATCAGAGAAATGCAAATCAAAACCACAATGAGATACCACCTCACACCTGTCAGAATGGCTAATAGTGACAACTCAGGTAGCAACAGATGTTGGCAAAGATGCGGAGAAAGAGGATCTCTTTTGCACTGCTGGAGGGGATGCAAACTGGTGCAACCACTCTGGAAAACAGTATGGAGACTCCTCAGAAAATAAAAATAGAACTACCCTACAACCTAGCAATTGCACTACTCGGTATTTATCTAAGGGATACAGGTATGCTGTTTTGAAGGGACACATGCACACCAATGTTTATAGGAGCACTATTGACAATAGACAAAGTATGGAAAGAGACCAAATGTCCATTGACAAAGAAGGTATGGTACACGCACACACACACACACACACACACACACACACAATGGAGTATTACTTGACAATCAAAAAGAATGAAATCTTGCCATTTGTAACTACAAGAGGATGGAACTGGAGGGTATTATGCTAAGTGAAATTAGTCAGACAGAGAAGACAAATATACGACTTTACTCACATGAGAAATTTAAGATACATAACAGATGAACATAAAGTAAGGGAAGCAAAAATAAAGTAAAAACAGGGAGGGAGACAAAACATAAGAGACTCTTAAATATAGAGAACAGAGAGCTGCTGGAAGGGTTGTCAGAGAGGGATGGGCTAAATGGGTAAGGGGATTTAAGGAATCTACTTCTAAAATCACTGTTGCACTATGTGCTAACTAACTTGGATGTATATTTAAAAATTAATTAATTAAAACAATAAAAATAAAAATACAAAAATAAAATGTTAAAAAAATTAAAAACTGAAGTATTCCATATAAGCTAGCAATTCACTCCTAGATATATACCTCCAAAAGATTGAAGACAAGGATTCTAACAGATACATAGACACAATGTTTATTACAGCATTAATCTCAATAGCTATAAGGTAAAAGCAATCCAAGTGTTTTTAGAATGTGTTTATTTCAATATTTTATCAATAAATGAATAGATATTGTTGGGGAGCAAGAATGTCTTACCCCATTCACAGGGAGCAAGAACCCTTTTCCCCTTAGTCTCTTAGAGGGACTAAGAATCAAATTGGCATGAGACAGATTAACAGAAGAAAATCAAATTAAATAGGCATACATACGGGACTCCAAATAGACACGGAAATTCCAAAGACAGGCAAAATGAGGTATATATGTCATTTTGAACTAAGGAGACAAGGGTAAAAGTCTGGAATTTCAGAGAACCAGGAATGCATTTCACAGGGCAATAAAAAGAGCAGATGTTTTATAATTAGATGTTTGCTATACTATACAGATAAGTCACCCATATAAAATTTATCTCTGTTAATAACACTTATTCTGGGGCGCCTGGGTGGCTCAGTCGATTAAGCTGCCGGTTTTGGTTCAGTTCATGATCTTAGGGTTTGAGAGTTCGAGCCCCTCATTGGGCTCTGTGCTGAAAGCTCAGAGCCTGGAGCCTGCTTCAGATTCTGTGTCTCCCTCTTCCTCTGACCCTCTGCTGCTCATGCTCTTTCTCTCTGTCTCAATAATAAATAAAACATTTTTAAAAATTAAAAAAATAATAAATAATACTTATTCTGAGAAAGACTCCCAATTTAAATTCTTCTGTGTGGTTAAGAGAGAGCTAAAAGTTCTCTTAAGCCTGCAGGGTCTCAAGTGCCTTAGGTTCAATTAATCCACATGCCAAAATGACACATTGTGGGGATGGGGTCCATTCTGAACCCCTTCAATATCACCAAATGGGACTGGAGGAGCCAAGATGGCGGAGACGAAGGGAGCTCTGTAAACTTCATCTGCCGCATCTATCGAACTGAGAAGGACATGACTCTCATCTGCCAGAGTGGAAGGAGAAAATACAGACTCCAGAAAGAAGACAGCCTCAAAGATGCCTGAGTGAGTGAGTGAGAACTGGGGAGATTGGAAAATGGGCCAGCCCGAGATGGGCAGGGGAGGTGAGCCCCAGCCCAACACAGGGAAAATGCGCAGAGCCCCTGAGAAACAAAAGGAAGAAAAAGAGAAACTGAACACACTCATAGTACTGTCTCTAGAGAAGAGGTAAAGAACATTTAACCCATCATAGAGAGAAAAACTCTCACTCCATCCATAACCGCTGGGCAGCCCAAATCCCGAGCCCAGGTGACACAAGGGAAAAAAACAGCCTCCACCCCTGGGCGATCCTGGCAGGGAGTCGCCGGTGGCAACCGTGGCCCCGGGGGCAAGCACTTCAGCCTCAGCTGTGGGAGCGGGAGCACACACCTCATTTCCACAGCGCTTCTCACCTACAGCATTGGCCACGCAAATCCTGAATCCCAAATGACAACAGGAAAAAAATAGCCCCCACCCCTATGCAATCCCGAGTTGGCATCTGCAGAAGCAGAGGGCGTGCGCTACTGCTGCGGCTGCAGGGCGCGTACATCATTTCCAGCAGCACCCAGCACCTCTGCAGCAGCAGTGAGAATACCGGCCAGTGCCAAGAGAAATTGCTCCCTCCCCCAACGCAATCCCTGCTGGGGGTTGGCAGCGGCGTCTGTGGGGGCCTGCACTTTGCCTTCTGCAGTGCACCTCACCTCTGGCAGAGGCAGTGCAAATCCCTTCCATGCCAAGAGAAACTGCTCCCTCCCCCTACGAGTTCCCAGCTAAGAGCCAGCTGCCAAAGCAAGTACATCTCATCTGTGGTAGCATAAAAGTGCATTGACTAGGATTTTGAAATGAGGCAGGCCTGGAAAATACAGCTTGGCTCAACAGCGACACAAGGAGATCGGACTCATTAGAGTGGCCTGCAGCGCTTAGTTCCAGTGGAGCTGGAGGCGCCACCATTCATCCTCCACCATTCATCCTCTGCATCCACCAAGGTGAGGCCTCTGAGAGTAGCCCCCAAGGCTTACGTACACCAAACTATGCATAGCCACGGGGGGGGGGGGGCTGCTGCATTTCTTAAAATTTTTTTGTACTTATTTTTTATTATTAGTACTTTTTTACTTTAATTTTTTTATTTTTTACTTCTTATTTTCCTTTTTCCTTTGTCCTTCTTTTTTTATTCCTCTTGCCATACAGATATATGCTCCCTTATCTCATCCTTATCTCTCCCCTCAACTGGTTATAAACTTTTAGACTGTCTATTGTCCTTTGTTGTCTCCGCCTCCCTTTATTTTTTTCTTCTCTCCTTTTCTTCTCTTTCCTCTCCCTTTTCTTTTCTTTCTTTCCCCCTTGATTTTGTTTCTTTGTTTGATTTGTCTGTGCATGTGGGTGTTTCTGTTCCCTGTGTGTCTGTCTGTCTGTTTTCCTTTTCAGAGTTACCCCAAGAAACAAGCCAAAGTGCGCATGACTGCGAGTACCAAATATCGCTAAGTAGGGAAATAAAATAATCAAAGGCACAAAAAAAGAAACTGAGAGACACCATTAAAAGAACATTCCCTGAAACAACAGGCCAGGGACAGTCAATAAGCCTCCTTTAACAGAGCAATACTAACAGGTTCACAATACACAATGAACTTTTTAAAACTGACAAGAGACAGAAACCTAGCCAAAATGACAAAACGAAAGAACTCTCCCCCGACGAATCTCCAGGAAGAAGTCACAGTCACAGAAATCCTAAAAACAACAACATGACTAAGCAAGAATTTTAAAAACTTGTCATAAAATTAATCGCTGGGGTTGAAAAAACATCAGAGAAGCACTGAGACAATGAATAGGGACTTTGAAAATAAGTGTGATGAGTTAAAAAAAAAAGGGGGGGCTATAAATGAGGTGAATAATAAAATGGAGGTGGACACCTCAAGAACTGAAAAGGCAGAGAGAAGAATAGGTGAATTAGAATACATAGTTATAGCAAAAGAGGAAGCCCCCACCCCCAAAAAAGAGAGAAATTGATCCAGGAGCAGGGAGAGGAGAAAGGGAAATAAGGAGTACAATTTTAAATAAAATTTTAGTAAAAAAGGTAATAATAATAAAAAGTAAGTACCAAAAAAAAGAAAAAGGAAGAAAAAAACAGCAGCTCTCCCTTGAGGATACGCATGGTTTGGTGTGGAAGGTCTTGGAGGCTGCTCTCAGAAGCTCCGCCTTAGTGGCTGCAGAGAGTAGAATGGTGGCATGCCACACTCCGCTGGAACTAGGCACTGTAGGCCACTCTAATGAGTCTGATCTTGTGCCACAGCTGAGCCAAGTTGTATTTTCACGGTCTGCCTTGGTTCAAAGGCCTAGTTCATCTACTTTTATGCTACCACAGATGAGATGTACTTGCCTTGGGAACTGTCTTCTTAGGGAGAGGGATCAGTTTCTTTGGGCTCAGGCCGGGATTTCGGCAGCCTCTGCCTAAGGCGAGGTGTGCTGCTTGAGGTGAAGTGCTCAGCAGGAGGTGTAGTGCACGCCCTCACAGACACCACTGCGGACTCTGGGCCCCAGTCTGGATTGGGATCGCGATCCCGTTGGGGGAGGGATGAGCTTCTCTTGTGGCCTGCTGGGATTCGCACTGCTGCTGCCCGAGGTGCAGGGCGCTGCCAGAAATGAGCTGAGAGCTCCTGCAGCCAAAGTGCGTGCCCCGGCCTCCAGCGCCGCCAACTCCCTGCCGGGATCACGTCGGGATGGGGGCTATTTTTTCCCTGTTGGCACTTGGGATCTCAGATTCGATCGGCCAATGCTGGAGGTGAGATGCACCATGGAAATGAGGTGCATGCTCCCACTCCCGTAGCTGAGGTCGAAGTGAACGCCCCTGGGGCTGCCGCCGTGGCCGCTGACTCCCTGCTGCAATGGAACAGGGCTGGAAGCTAGCTGTTCCTTCCCTTGTGCCACCCAGGTTCAGGATTCGTGAGGGCCAGCAGTCGTTCTTCATCTCTTCCCCAGAGACAGTACTATGAGCATGTTCAGTTTCCCTGTCTCTTCCCTTTGTCTCTCCAGCTCCACGCTTGCCCCGTGTTGGGCTGGGGTTCCCACCTCCCCTGCCCGTCTTGGCCTGGCCCGTTTTCCAATCTCCTCAGTTCGCACTCACTCACTCAGGTATCTTTGAGGTTGTCTTCTTTCTGGAGTCCATATTTTCACCCTCCGCTCTTGAAGATGAGAGTAATGTCCTTCTCAGTTCAATAGATGGGGCACACAAGGTTTACAGAGCTCCCTTCCTCTCCGCCATCTTGGCTCCTCCAGATCCAGGAGCAGGAAAGGCGAATTCAAGACCTGAGTGATACAATCAAACGGAACAACATCCATATCATAGGACTCCTGAGGGGGAAGAAAGAGAGAATGGTCCTGAAGGGATACTAGACCAAATTATAACTGAGAATTTCCCAAATCTGGGGAAAGAAATAGACAATCAAATTCAAGAGGCACAAAGAACCCCCTTAAGACGTAATTTGAAACGACCTCTGGCACGACATACCATAGTAAAACTAGCAAAATATAAAAATAAAGACAGAATTCTGAAAATAGCTAGGGATAAAAGGGCCCTAACATACAAAGGGAAACCTATCAGAATGGTTACAGACCTATCTAATGAAACTTGGCAGGCCAGGAAGAAATGGCAGGAAATCCTCAATGTGATGAACAGAAAAAACATGCAGCCAAGAATCCTTTATCCAGCAAGCCTATCATTCAACATAGAAGGAGAGATAAAGGTGTTCCCAAATAAACAAAAATTGAGAGAATTCATGACCACCAAACCTACCCTACAAGAAGTCCGAAGAGGGACTCTATAAGGAAAATGTTGCAAAGAATACAAGGTGCCAAGACACCACTATAAGCATTAATTCTGCGGAGAACACAATGACTCTAAACCCACATTTTTCAATTGTAACACTGAATGTAAATGGACAGAATCCTCCAACCAAATGACACAGGATAGCAGAATGGATTAAAAAAAAATCCATCTATTTTCTGTCTCCAAGAGACTCATTTTAGACCTGAAGATATTTTAAGGTGAAAAGTAAAGGGATGGAGAAATATCTATCATGCGACTGGAAACCAAAGGAAAGCTGGAGTAGCCATACTTCTATCAGACAAATTGGACTTTAAAGTAAAGGCAGTAACAAGAGATGAAGAAGGACATTATATAATAACAGGGTCTCTCCATCAGGAAGAGCTAACAATTATAAACATCTATGCGCCAAATTCAGGAGCACCCAAATACATAAAACAACTAATCACAGACAGAAACAATCTTATTGATAAGAATGTGTTAATTGCAGGGGACTTTAATACTCCACTGACAGCAATGGATAGATCAACCAGACAGAAAATCACTAAAGAAACAATAGACCTGAACGACACATTGGAACAGATGGAATTGATAGATACATTTAGACTCTGCATCCTGAAGTTAGGAAATTCATCTTATTTTCGAGTGGAAATGGCACATTCTCCAAGATAAATCACATACTGGGGCATAAAGCAGCCCTCCATAAATATAAATGAATTAAGATCATTACCATGCACACTTTCAGATAACAATGCTATGAAACTTGAAATGAACCACAGGAAAAAGTCTGGAAAACCTCCAAAAATGTGGAGGTTAAAAACCACCCTACTAAAGAATGATTGGGCTAATCAGGCAATTAGAGAAGAAATTAAAAAATATATGGAAACAAATGAAAATGAAAATACAACAATCCAAACTCTCTGGGACGCAGCAAAGGCAGTCCTAAGAGGAAAGTATATTGCAATCCAGGCCTATTTCAACAAACTAGAAAAAGCACAAATTTAAAATCTAACAGAGCACCTACTAGAACTAGAAGGGGAGCAACAAGGGTACCCCAAACCCAGCAGAAGAAAAGAAATCATAAAGATCAGAGCAGAAATAATCAATATAGAATTCAAAAAACAGTCAAGCAGATCAATGACCAAGAGTTGGTTCTTTGAAAAAATAAACAAAATTGATAAACCTCTAGCCAGCCTCCTTAGAAAGAAAAGGGAGAGCACCAGATAAACAAATCATGAATGAAAAAGGATCTATTACAACCAATCCCTTACAAATACAAGCAATCATTAGAGATTACTATGAAAAATTATATGCCAACAAACTGGACAACCTAAAGGAAATGGACAAATTCCCAAATGCACTTGCAGTACCAAAATTCAAACGGGAAGAGATAGAAAGCATGAATAGACCGAAAACCAGTGAAGAAATCAAATTCGTTATCAAAAATCTCCCAATGAATAAGAGCCCAGGGCCAGGTGGGGTCCCAGGGGAATTCTACCAGACATTTAAAGCAGAGCTAATACCCATTCTTCTCAAACTATTCCAAAAATTAGAAATAGAAGGAAAACTTCCAAACTCATTCTACGAAGCCAGCATCACCTTGATACCCAAACCAGACAGAGACCCAGCAAAAAAAGAGAACTGCAGACCAATATCCTTAATGAATACAGATGCAAAAATATCAACAAGATACTAGCAAATCAAATTCAACAGCATATAAAAAGAATTATCTATCATGATGAAGTGGGATTCATTCCTGCGTTACAGATATGCTTCAATATTCACAAATCCATCAATGTAACACATCACATTAACAAAAGAAAGGATAAAAACCGTATGATCCTGTCGATAGATGCAGAAAAAGCATTTGACAAAGTACAGCACCCTTCCTTAATAAGAACTCTTGAGAAAGTTGGAATAGAAGGAACTTACCTAAACATTATAAAAGCAGTTTCTGAAAAGCCCACAGCTGATATCATCCTCAATGGGGAAAAACTGAGAGCTTGCCCCCTGAGATCAGGAACACGACAGGGGTGTCCACTCTCACCACTGTTGTTTAACATAGTGCTAGAAGTCCTAGCATTAGCAATAAGATGACAAAAGGAAATAAAAGGCATCAGAATTGGCAAAGATGAAGTCAAACTTTCACTTTTTATAGGTGACATGATACTCTACATTGAAAACCTGGCAGACTCCACCAGATGCCTTCTAGAACTGATCAATGAATTCAGTAAAGTGCAGGGTACAAAGTCAATGTACAGAAATCGGTTGCATTCCTATACATCAATAATGAAGTAGCAGAAAGAGAAATCAAGAAACAGATCCTGTTCACAATTGCATAAAAAACCATCAAATACCTAGGAGTAAACCTAACCAAGGATGTAAAAGACCTATATGATAAAAACTATAGAAAACTTATAAAAGAGATTGAAGAAAAAACCAAGAGATGGAAAAACATTCCATGCTCATGGATTGGAAGAATAAACATTGTGAAAATGTCATTACTACCCAAAGAAATCTACACATTCAATGCAATCCCAATCAAAATTGCACTTGCGTTCTTCTCAAAGCTAGAACAAGCTATCCTCAAATTCATATGGAACCACAAAAGACCCTGAATAGCCAAAGTCATATTGAAGAAGAAAACCAAAACAGGAGGCATCACAATCCCAGACTTTAGCCTCTCCTACAAAGCTGTCATCATCAAGACAGTATGGTATTGGCACAAAAACAGACACATAGACCAATGGAATAGAATAGAGAACCCAGAACTGGGCCCACAAATGTACGGCCAATTAATTTTTGACAAAGCAGGAAAGAGTATCCGATGGAAAAAAGACTGCCTCTTTAGCAGGTGGTGCTGGGAGAACTGGACAGCAACATGC
>PJEM01011638.1:0-39130 GCA_004023845.1 Helogale parvula | reverse complement strand
TAACTCAAAATGGCTGGAGGACCTGAATGTGAGACAGGAAACCATCAAAACCCTCGAGGAGAAAGTAGGAAACAACCTCCTTGACCTCAACCACAGCAATTTCCTACTCGACACATCCCCAAAGGCAAGGGAAATTAAAGCAAAAATGAACTATTGGTACCTCAAGATAAAAAGCTTCTGCAAGGCAAAGGAAACAATCAAGAAAACTAATAGGCAACCGACAGAATGGGAGAAGATAGTTGCAAATGACATATCAGATAAAGGGCTAGTATTCAAAATCTACAAGGAACTCACCAAACTCCACACCCAAAACCAAATAACCCAGTGAAGAAATGGGCAGAAGACATAAACAGACACTTCTCCAAAGAGGACATCCAGATGGCCTACAGGCACATGAAACGATGCTCAACATCACTCATCATCAGGGAAACACAAATCAAAACCACACTGAGATACCACTTCACACCAGTCAGAGTGGCTAAAGTGAACAAATCAAGAGACTATAGATGCTGTTGAGGATGTGGAGAGACGGGCACCCTCCTACTGTGTTGGTGGGAATGTAAACTGGTGCAGCCGCTCTGGAAAACAGTGTGGAGGTTCCTCAAAAAACTATCCATAAAACTCTCCTATGACCCAGCAATAGCACTGCTAGGGATTTACCCAAGGGATACAGAAGTGTTGATGCACAGGGGCACATGTACCCCAATGTTCATAGCAGCACTTTCTACAATAGCCAAATCATGGAAAGAGCCTAAATGTCTATCACCTGATGAATGGATCAAGAAGATGTGGTATATATATACAATGGAATATTACATGGCAATGAGAAAGAATGAAATATGGCCATTTCTAGCAAAGTAGATGGACCTTGAGAGTGTCAAGCTAAGCAAAATAAGTCAGGAGGAGGACAGATACCATATGTTTGCACTCATTTGTCTAACAGAAGAACAAGAGAAGCCTAATGGAGGACCATGGGGTGGGGAATAGAAAAATAGAGCTGGGGAGAGAGAGGGACACAAAACCTGAGAGACTATTGAATAGTGAAAACGAACTGAAGGTTGAAGGGGGAGATGGAGGGGGAAAAGAGGTGGTGGTGATGGAGGAGGGCACTTGTGGGGAAGAGCACTGGGTGTCATATGGAAACCAATTTGACAATTAACTATTTTTAAAAATATATCAAGAAATGAATAAACAAAATGTAGTATATACATATAATGGAATATAGTTCATCTCTCAAGAAATGGTTATGATACAATATGAGTGAATCTTGAAAACATTATTCTAAATGACACAAAAGACAAATATTTGGGGATTTCATCTATATGAAATATTAAAATTAGGAAATTAATAGGGACAGTAAGTAGATTAGGGTTGCCAGGGGTTAAAGGGAGTGATGAATGAGGAGTTATTGCTTAATAGGTCCAGAATTTCTGTTTGGGTGAAGAAAATGTTTAGATATAGAGAGGGGTATGGTTGTACAACATTGTAAATGTAATTAATGCTATTGAATTATACCCTTAAAATGGTTAAAATAGCAACTTTTATGTTATATATATTTTATTCCATTAAAAAATTAAATAGTATAAAGTATTTTTCTGTTAAACATATCTTTACTGTTTTGGTAGCTCTATATTTAACTGTCACATTGTGTAAGATGTTATTATAAGCAGAAAGAGCTAAGGGTCCCTGAAAAAAAAAGACAAGGCATAGCTTTCTTTTTTGTTTTAATGTTTTTATTATTTATTTTTGAGAGAGAGAGAGACAGACAGAACATGAGCAGGAGAGGGGTAGAGAGAGAGGGAGACACAGACCCGCAGCAGGCTCCAGGCTCTGAGCCGTCAACACAGAGCCTGGCGTGGGGCTGCACCTCACAAACCATTAAATCATGACCTGAGTCTAAGTCAGATGTTCAACCAACTGAGCCACCCAGGTACATGTAGACATAACTTTTTTGACATAAGAAAAGTCGTTTTAGGCCCCCAGCCATCTTGTGATCTATACCTGACCTGCACTACTTGCACAAAGCACATTTCTTGCAGAACTTTCTGGGATAGGTTGAAACTGCAGAAGACCCTAGTAGCTAATGATTTTAGGGGAACAAAAGAATATGAGAACAAACTATCAGGCCAGGATGTAGCTTAATCATATCAGGGACAAGAAATCTGTGGTAAAACTCCCAGCACTAATTCAAAAGTGAAGATTGGCCTGATGTACGCTCGTATGTTATCTTTGTGGATCTAAGCCCCTTTGAGCACTCAATACTGGACAAACTAGATCCAAAGAATTGATGATGCTGATTCTTGCTGGCTTGTGAGTTCCAAGCTGAGTAGCCCCTTCATGAATATGCATGCATCCTTACTTTAATTTAAAGCTTCCCCAGTTTTGTTGTTGAGGAAACACTGCTTTGGGAAAGATCCCTGATGTTTTCCTTTGCTTGTTGCAAGTAAAACCCTTCTTTTTCCTATTCTCTGCCTTGGTTGTATCTTTTGGCTTGACACCAACCAAGAGGTGAACTCAGTTTCCTGTCACACTCTCCACAGTGGGGGAAAAAAAGAAAAGAAAAGAAAAAGAACAGAAAGAAAAAACAACTTTGAGATCAACCACCTAGAATTAAAATCAAATGTCCAACAAATATTGTTTTAATAATTTATAACAGAATCTGAGCTTTTAACTTTGGCCAGTCATAAACTGGATTGGATTTTTGCACACACAAATGAAATTTATATAGAAAGATGGTAAAAGAACAATTATTTCAGTCATGAAAATTTGATTAGAAAGTTTTAAGTAGGGGAGCCTAAGTGGCTCAGTCAGTTGAGTGTCCTACTTCGGCTCAGGTCATGATCTCACAGTTGATGGGTTTGAGCCCCGTGTTGGGCTGTGTGCTGAATGCTTGCTCAGAGCCTGGAGCCTGCTTCAGATTCTGTGTCTCCTCCTCTCTCTGATTCCCCCCGCTCATGCTCTGTCTCACTCTATCTCTCAAAAAATAAATAAAATGAAAAAAATTTCAAAAAAAATTTTAAGTAAAGACTAAAAATAAAAATGGTATTTTTCAAAAAAATATAAGTTCTTCAATTAAGCCAGCAAACAATTGGCTCTAGAATATAAGACTTTTTGAACAATATCAAACACCAGTAAGTTCAAATATTGGAAAGTTATAAACCTTTTTTTGCTTTATACAAAATGTGACATACACACACAAAATGAGACACTGTCACAATTGTATATCCACGCAAAAGAATAAAGTTGTACCCCCATCTCACACCACACACAAAAATAACTCAAGAAGTGACAGGGTGGCTCAGTTGGTTAAGTGTCAGCTCTTGATTTCAACTTAGGACATGATTTCACAGTTTGTGAGTTCGAGCCTCACATCAGGCTCTGAGCTGACAGTGTGGAGACTGCTTCAGATTATTTCTGCTCCCTCTCTCTGCCCCTACCATTCTCATGCTCTCTCTTTCACAAAAATAAATAAATGAGCCTAAGAAAAGTAACTAAAGATGGATCATAGATGTAAATGTAAGACCTAAAACTCTAAAACTCTTAGAGAAAAACATAAGAATAAAATTTTGTAACTGTGGGTTAGGCAAAACCTTGTTAGATCTGTTAAACACATACATAAGCAACAAGAGAAAAACGGATAAATTGGACTTCAGCAAAATTAAAAACTTCTTCGCTCCAAAAGACATGATTAAGAAAGAGAAAAAAATAATCCATGCAATGAGAGAAAATATTTGCAAATAATCTATCTAAAGAGGGACTTATACAAAGAACTTATAAAACTCAATACTAAAAAGATAAATAGTCAACTTTTAAAATTGTCAAAAGCTCTGAGTGGATATTTCTCCAAAGAACATATACAAATGATCAATACACATATGAAAAGATTCTTGACATCCTTAGTCACCAGGGAAATGCAAATCAAACCCACAGTGAAATATCATTTCACATCCCCTAGAATGGGAATCATTAAAAGGACAGATAATAAATGTTGGAGAAGACATAGAGAAATTAGACCCTTCATATATTGCTGGTGAAAATGTAAAATAATGCATTGGAAAACAGTTTGAGAACTCCTTAGATGTTAAACAGAGTTACTATATGACTCCACAATTCTTGTCCTAGGTATATACACAAGAGAAATTAACATATACATCCATATAAAAATATGTACATTGATGTTCATAACAGCATTATTCATAATAGCCAAAAGAAACAACCCAAATGTCCATCAACTTGACAAATGCATAAATAAAATGTGGTACATATCCATGTACTATAAAATATTCAACAAAAAAGGAATGAAGTATTGATACATGCAACAATATGGATAGACCTTGAAAATGTGATGTTAACTAAAATAAATCAGTCACAAAAGACCAAATGTTCTCTTATCCCATTTATATGAAATGAACAGATTAGGCAAATCTATAGAAACAGAAATTAGATTAATGCTTGCCAGGCCTGGGAGGAGGTGGGAATGCGGAGTGGCTGCCAATGGATAAGGGGTTTCTTTTTGAGATGGTGAAATGCTCAAACATTAGACAACTGATAGTTGCACAATTCTGTAACATACTAAAAACCATTACATTATGCATTTTGGGGTTTTTTTTTTAGTTTAGTCATTTTGAGAGAGACAGAGACAGCGTAAACAGGGTAGGGGCAGAGAGAAAGAGAGAGAGAGAAAGAGAAAAAGAGAATCCCCAATAGGCTCCACACTGTCAATGCAGAGCCCAACGTGGGGCTTGTACTCACAAACCATGAGATTATAACCTGAGCTGAAACCAAGAGTTGGTTGCTTAAATGGCTGAGTCACCCAGGCACCCTACATTGTGTATTTTTAAAGTGTGAATTTGAAGGTACATGAATTATATCTCAATAAAGCCATGAAGGAAAAGAGAGAGAGAGAGAAAGAAGGGGGTGAGAAGGAGATGGAAGAGAGGAAGGTAGTGTAGAAAAGAGGAGAAGAAGGAAGATGAGAAAATGAGAAAAGCAAGAGCAGCTTTTGGGATTTTCCCCCAATAAGGATGAAGCTTGTGGGGTTTTCTTTTGATAAGAAATGAAGGATATAGGGAAGGATAAATAGAGATTTGAACACAGTTTCAGAATGAAAGACAATAAATAAATAAATAAAGAGAGGGATTAAACAGACCATGGGTTATAAATCGAATCTACAGCTTTCTTGGAGAGGTGAAAGTAAATTACCACAATTCTTCCTATTGTATTTAATTAATATACTATTATTTCTATTATATTGCTGAAGAGGTTGGGCTATGTAGGGCCCTAGGCCTTTATTAAGTTTATATTATAAAAGAGGTTTGTACAGAGAGCACACATGAGAAATTACTTGATTCGACATGCAGCTTTGGGAATTTAACAAGGTGACATTTGAGTTGCTTCTCACAGGATGAATAATAATCAGATGGAGATGCAATAGGCAGGTTAGTACAGGTAGAGGGATCAGTTTATAGAGAGGCATGATGGTGTGAAAGAGCATGGCATAGAAGAGAAATATGAAGGAGAGGAGGCAGAGAAGTAACATGAGGTTAGAAAGTAAAGGTTTTCAATTATGGAATGAAGCTTTAAATTTATCCTATAAATAATAAGCCAGTGTAAGTGTTAAAATTAGAGACATGATTAAATTTTCATTTTAGAAAGATAAGCAAAGAAGCATTTAAGAGGAAAACAGCTTAGGACATGTAACTAATACTGTGGGGCTCTACCCTTGAAATTCCCTCTTCAAGATCCATGCTCTCATTCTCACACTATTATGGATATTAGCCTCTGATAGGACTCAGCTGTGTCTCTCTTTTGAAATTGTCTTAGCTGGAGGGATCTGTTTCACCCAGTGGTTGGTCTGCCCAATGACTGGCTGAGGCAGGGATATATGCCTACCTCAATTTGGGATAAATCAAACGGGCAGAACCAGCTCCAGAGCTCTCTGTAGAATTGGCGGAGGTTTCAGTTCCAACCACAGTGAGAGTCAGCTTCTTCTGCCCAGCACTATCTTCTTTATTTTTTTAGAAGTGTATCGCCTAAGCACACTCCCCAATAAACAGTCTGCATATAATTCTCCATTTCTAGAGAACCAATCCGAGACAGAGTGTACACTATGTTACATCAACATTTAAAAGGCAATAAAGATAGGGGCACCTGGGTGGCTCAGTCAATTAAGCATCCAACTCTAATTTTGGCTTAGGCCATGATCTAACAGTTTGTGGGTTGGAGCCCCGCATTAGGCTCTGCACTGACAGTGTGAAGCCTGCTTGGGATTCTTTCTCCCTGCTCTCTCCTCTGCCCCTACCCCAGTCATGCCCCTCTCCCGCGCGCGCGCACGCGAGCGCGCTCTCTCTCTCTCTCTCTTGCAAAATAAACTTTAAAAAAATCTTTTTAAATAATAAATAAAAGTCAACAAAGGTAGAGAAACCAACCAGAAAAGGAGATTTAAGAGTATTAGTGAGGGCGCCTGGGTGGCTCACTCAGTTGGATATCTGACTTCGGCTCAGGTTATGATCTTGAGCTCCATGGGTTCAAGCCCCGAATGGAGCTCAGCTAATAGCTCAGAGCCTGGAGCCTGCTTCAAATTCTATGTCCCTTTCTCTCTCTGCCCCTCCCCTCCTCATGCTCTGTCTCTCTTAAGAATAAATAAACAAATTAAATAAAAAAATTTTTAAAGAATATTAGTGTAAGACACAATGGAAAACAAGGAAAGAATAATAATGTGAAAGTCAATGAAAATATTAATTTAAAAGGAAGGAGTGGTTACCAGTATTGAGTGCTACCGAGAATAAAATAAGGACTCATCTATCAGGCTTTTTATCCTCTCAATTGCCTTTTGAGTTTTAGATTGATAATTGTCTTTCATAGATAAGTCTTGATTATTTTTTTCTCCTGTAAAGTTAAAATATAAATAAGCCTGCTCCTATAGCTGTCTATTACACATGAGAAATTAAAATTGATCATAAAGACAATAAAGAACTGATTTTAGAATTTAGGAAAAAGAGGGGCACCTGGGTGGCTCAGTTGGCTAAGCGTCCAACTTCAGCTCAGGTCATGATCTCATGGTTCATGGGTTCAAGCCTTGTGTCAGGCTCTGTGCTGACAGCTCGAATTCTGTGCCTTCCTCTCTCTCTGCCCCTCCCCAGCTTGCGCTCTGTCTCTCTCTCTCTCTCTCTCTCTCTCAAAAATAAATAAACATTAAACATTTTGGGGAAAAAAAGAATTCAAGAAAAAGAATTCTATTAAGAAAGTGTAAGGCAAATGAATTGGATCTTAGAGTGGTGCTTGTCATAGAATAAGTATTATGAATATTAGCTACATTTTTATTTGTCTTTCCTAACAAAAATGTAGTGTGGTCATATTAAAGCATTCTCAACCTGACAGAATTGGTTGATGTTTTAAAGTTGGGGTAAATATGAACAAATGGACTAAGATTGTATATGGAAAACATTTCTCTTGATTTTATTTTATTCACCAATTGAGTTACTTGACATGTATGGTGATTTTGGAAAATGATTGTAAAGCAGATTGTCTGGATCTGAAAGCCAGTACTGCCACTTACTAAATGTGTAGCTAGGGACATATTATATAATTGCCCTGAGTCTCAGGTTCTTCACCTATAAAATTGGAATACTAAGAGTATCTATTTTGTGGGATTGTTGTGAAGAATGCCTTACTTACATGTACCAGTAATTCTGAACAGCCTTGGACATAGTAAGAGCTCAATGAATATTTATTAGAATTATTATTCATAAAGCTAATGAACTTCAACTATGGATGCCAGGTACTCTGTTAGGCTCTGGTAGTATAAAACTAAATAAATCATAGTCCTTGCTTTCAAGAAATGAATATCTAGATGGAAAACAGATATGGTCATCATGTGATAATACAGAATACTAAGTACTAATATAGATGAGGAACACTTGCTTTGAGATAAATACAAAGAGGGAATTTAGGGCACGATTAGGTGTTTGGTTTTTTTTTTTTTTTTTTTTTTTACTTTTTATTTTTAAGTAATCTCCACACCCAACTTGGGTCTTGAACCCACAACCCTGAGGTCAAGAGCCACAGGCTACACCAACTGAGCTAGCTAGGTGCCCCATGATAAGGCATTTAAACTTGATTTGTAAGGGACTAGGAAACAGAATTTTTAGACCTATGTTTGAAGAGAGATGACTCTAGAAGCAATGTAAAGAATATATTGAGGAGAAGACATTAATTTTGTGATTATTGTAGAACACAAGGCAAGAGAAGTTTATAGACCTAACACAGGGGAAATAGGGAGGAGAAGAAATGTGTTGGAGAGCACAACCAGGAATACCTAATGACTGTTAGATGAGGCTGTAGAGAAGTGTGAATCGATGAGGATGACAAGGTTTCTAGGTTTGGGTGATGTTCTGTAGAATGGTGCTATTAATCAACAGGAGTAGAGAAAGAAAAAGATGCTTAGGGGAGAAGGTTCTGTAATACTTACAGGCGTTTGGATTGAGGTGCTTATGGTATATCAGAGATTAGGAGAGAATTACATATTTAAGATTTATCAACAGTGTCTAAAATTAAGGGAGCAGGTGAGACTGATCAAAAAAGAAAAGAATTTGGTGGGGGAAATTTATAAGAATTAAAACATACCAAGGCACACAGGCATGCCTTTAAGTGGAACAGCCATTAGATCCTCTTGAATTAGTTTTTCCCAAAAATACATTAGAACAGTGCTTGGTGCCTTTATTGAAAGCACACTAAATTTCCTTTCTTCCATTATCTAGTATGTCAGTGATATACTTATAATTCAGCATAACCACTTGGTATAGTATTGCCAAATTATTGTATATAATTTTGACCTTCCTTTTATAATATTTATTATAATTATATAATAATAGCTAACACTCATATAGCAATTATTCTATTAACTTACTTAATTGTCACAACACCTCTATGAGGTCAATATGATAAAACATGAAGGGAATCTTAAGGACTATAACACCATATTTGTTATTTTATGTCATCATAATATTAGAGGGTAATAGTAGTAACTAAAGTAATTTTTATCTTACAGGTATATTATATGATATCCATCATTGTTCCAAAACCACACAAGTAAAACACAGAAGTACTTATGTGATTAAAGCATAGCAACTGGACTCTAGTTCTAATTATTTTATAAACTTGAAGAGTATTCAATGAGATAAAAAGGACTGAACTGGGTCCCTAAGAACTATGAAACTTTATCCAAAATTTACTGTATCAACAACTTATCAACCAAACATGCCTAGAACATTAATTATGTGAAGATACTTACCAGATAGGACGATAAAGGTACTGTGGAGTCACATCAAATCCGCCTGACTTCAGAACCCAACTACTTCACCTTTTTTTCTAGACTGTTTCTAATCTTTGTCCTCATTATTACAAATAAGCCATTATAATGTAATCTAAGCTATAATATGTATATATAGTCTTAATATGAAACAAAATTAAATAAACCCTGCAGACAGCAAGAAAGCTTCAGAATACCCCCCTGATGATTTATGGTGAGGAATATGGAGGCCTAACTAAGGTAAAAAACTGAAGAAATATCTAACCTCCATTACACAGAGATAGCAACCAAACGTATTCCATAGCTGAAATGATAAAGTTTCTCAGACAAGCCATAAATAATTGAATTTGCTTTCCCTAATAAATTTTGCTATCCTGTTCTAGGACAAATTGTTCTTCTTTTAGCCAATCAACTTGCCGTACAAAGAAGACTTATTGTTCTAGCCTCTGGTTCTTGTTTTAATAAACTCTGCCTTATTTGTTTTTCAATGACAACCAGTCATGGTTTATTACCTCTCTCATATCTAAGTAAACTCAGCTCTGTGTATTTTTCCCAGCTCTGTTTTTATTTGTTTTTCATTTTTATTATTTTTATTTTTTTAATTTTTGAGAGACAGAGAGAGAGCAGAGCGTACGAGCAGTAGAGGGTCAGAGAGAGAGGGAGACACAGAATCCAAAGCAGGCTCCAGGCTCTGAGCTGTCAACACAGAGCCCGATGTGGGGCTCAAACCCACGAACTGTGAGATCATGACCTGAGCTGAAGTCGGACCTAATGCACAAATGTTTATCAAGCCTCTGCTTGTGTGCATTTGCTGATATCTGTTTGGTGATAGCAAGTCACTTGGCCAAGTCCAGCATAAATGTGGAAGAGATATGTAAGGGATACAGAGAAGTTTGATACAGAAGGATAAGATAAGGAAATTAGTCTTTTATAACACTCTTCTTATAATGGCAGCTCTTTCTGTGCCTGGACTGATTCCCTCTCATCTCTCTTTTGAGAACCTTTTCAAGATTAATGGATGATAAAGATCTACTGCTTGTGCACTCTATAGGGATATTCAGTTCAAAAAGACCTATCTTCAAAGGAAAGAAGATATAGACAAATTGAAATTATTTTTTATAGGTTGTAAAATAAGCTGGACCTCTAAAATAGCTTTGCTTGCTGTGCATGTCAAGTCTGTGCATAGGCTTGGATGTCATTGGAATGGGAATGACTGCTTCTTGCTTCTCTGGGGCTTTGTGACAATCTGAAAAACTGAAGGATTCAAAGTGTGTGGTTTTTATTTGTTTTCGTTTGGTTTAGTTCCGTCCTCGTGGAAAAGAAATAAGACAGTCCCACAGAAATAAGCACACATGAGCCAAGTGAAGAAGTGAGGCAGAGCTTTGTCTAAACTACAATGAGGTGTTACAAAATCTTACAGTAGTACTTATAAGCTGACCATGTCTGGAACGTACTCTCCAAAAAACATAATATGGGGGAAAGCAACTTTAGATTCTTCCAGAGTGCCCTTCCTTGCCCACGGGTTTTATGAGATTTGTCTGCTGAATATGAAATATTTTCTAAGCAAACAAATAGCACTTTTTTGTCTATTTCTTTAAAAAAAAAATAAAATTAGGTGTACCTGAGCATCTGACTTCAGCTCAGGTCTTGATCTCATGGTTGGTTAGTGTAAGCCCCGCATCTGGCTCTGGGCTGCCGGCTCAGAGACCAGAGCCTGCTTTGGATTCTGTGACTCCTTCTCTCTCTGCCCTTCCCCCACTTGCACTCTGTCTTCAAAAATAAATAAACATTTTAAAAAAGAGAGAAGATTTTTAAATTTAATTGTAAAATCTTAAACTTGAAGGAAATCCTGTTCTGATTGACTTATAAAGACTTATAAAGAAATTCAGTAGTCCTTAGGAGGCGTATTAATGCTTTAAGTGTGCTGACAATTTATAAAAGCTTCAGTGGCATGTTGACACTGTAATTCCATGAAAAATAAGAAAGAAATATAAGTAGAGGAGGAATAGGAGGAGAAGAAATATGAGGAAGAGGAGGAGAAAAAGAAGTTGCTTAACTGTAAATTAAATTAACAGCTTTGGTTATAAAATTTCAAGTTAAGAGCCAGAGAAATACCAGTGGTTATCAGGCTGAGAAACAAGCAGGGGGTGGGGGCGGGAGGGAGGGGAGAGAATTCTTAAAAAACAGTATTTTTATCTTATTATTATTATATTTTATTCTAGAAAGAGAGAGCACAAGTAGGGAAGAGGGGCAGAGGGAGAGATTGCAAGCAGGCTCTGCACTGAGCATGAGCCCAACACAAACCTTGATCCTATGACCCTGGGAGAATGACCTCAGCTGAAATCAAGAGTCAGATGCTCAACCAACTCAGCCACCCAAGAACCCAAAAAAAAAAAACAGTATTTGTATTTTTATTTATTTATTTATTTATTTATTTTTAATAGTTTATTTGCAAATTGGTTTCCATAATACACCTAGTGCTTCTCCCCCACAATTGCCCCCCACCATGACCATCACCCCTTTCCCTCCCTCCCCCTCCCCCTTCAGTCCATGGTTCATTTTCAGTATTCAATAGTCTTTTCATGATTTGTGTCCCTCACTCTCCCCAGCTCTCTTTCCCCCTTCCTCTCCCTATGGTCCCCTGTTAGGTTTCTCTTGTTAGACCTATGCGTGCAAACATATGGTATTTGTCCTTCTCTGCCTGACTTATTTCGCTTAGCATGACACCCTCGAGGTCCATCCACTTTGCTACAAATGGCCAGATTTCATTCTTTCTCATTGCCATGTAATACTCCATTGTATATATGTACACCACATCTTCTTAATCTATTCATCAGGTGATGGACATTTGGGTTCTTTCCATGATTTGGCTATTGTAGAAAGTGCCGCTATGAACATTGGGGTACATGTGCCCCTATGCATCAGCACTTCTGTATCCCTTGGGTAAATCCCTAGCAGTGCTATTGCTGGGTCATGGGGGAGTTCTATTGATAGTTTTCTGAGGAACCTTCACACTGTTTTCCAGAGCGGCTGTATCAGTTTACATTGCTACCAACAGTGTAGGAGGGTGCCAGTTTCTCCACATCCTCACCAACATCTACATTCTCTTGATTTGTTCATTTTAGCCACTCTGACTGGTGTGAGGTGGTATCTCAGTGTGGTTTTGATTTGTGTTTCCCTGATGATGAGTGACGCTGAGCATCATTTCATGTGCCTGTAGGCCATCTGGATGTCCTCTTTGGAGAAGTGTCTATTCAGGTCTTCTGCCCATTTCTTGACTTCATTTTTCATGTATGGAGTTTAGTGAGCTCCTTGTAGATTTTGGACACTAGCCCTTTATCTGATATGCCATTTGCCACTATCTTTTCCCATTCTGTTGGTTGCCTATTAGGTTTTTTTTTTTTATTGTTTCCTTTGCCTTGCAGAAGCTTTTTATCTTGGTGAGGTCCCAGTAGTTAATTTTTGTTCTTGATTTCCTTGCCTCTGGGGATGTGCCAAGGAAGAAATTGCTGTGGTTGAGGTCAAGGAGGTTTTTTCCTGCTTTCTCCTCTAGGGTTTTGGTGGTTTCCTGTCTCACATTCAGATCCTGTATCCATTTTGAGTTTATTTTTGTGAACGGTGTAAGAAAGTGGTCTAATTTCACTTTTCTACATGTTGCTGTCCAGCTCTCCCAACACTGCCTGTTAAAGAGGCTGTCTTTTTTCCATTGGATACTCTTTCCTGTTTTGTCAAAGATTAATGGCCATATACTTGTAGGTCCAGTTCTGGGTTCTCTATTCTATTCCATTGGTCTATGTGTCTGTTTTTGTGCCAATACCTTACTGTTTTGATGATGACAGCTTTGTAGTAGAGGCGAAAGTCTGGGATTGTGATGCCTCCCGTTTTGGTTTTCCTCTTCAATATTACTTTGGCTATTCGGGGTTTTTTTGTGGTTCCATACAAATTTTAAGATAGTTTGTTCTAGCTTTGAGAAGAATGCTGGTGCAATTTTGATTGGGATTGCATTGAATGTGTAAATTGCTTTGGAAAAATGACATTTTTCAATGTTTGTTCTTCCGATCCATGAGCACGGAATGTTTTTCCATTTATTTGTGTCTTCTTCAATTTCCTTCATAAGTCTTCTATAGTTTTTAGCATACAGATCTTTTACATCTTTGGTTAGGTTTATTCCTAGGTATTTTATGGTTTTTCGTGCAATTGTGAATGGGATCTGTTTCTTGATTTCTCTTTCTGTTGCTTCATTTTTGGTGTATAAGAATGCAACTGATTTCTGTACATTGACTTTGTACCCTGCAACTTTACTGAATTCATTGGTTAGTTCTAGAAGCCTTCTGGTGGAGTCGATCGGGTTTTCCAATATTTGTATTTTTTTAATGTTTATTTATTTTTGAGAGAGAGACAGAGCATAAGCGGGAGGAAGAGCAGAGAGAGAGGGAGACACAGAATCCAAAGCAGGCTCCAGGCTGTCAGCAAAGGGCCTGACACAGGGTTCAAACACACAAACCACAAGATCATGACCTGAGCCAAAGCCAAAGGTTTAACTGACTGAGCCACCTAGGTGCCCCAAAACACAGATTGTTAAACAAAAGTTTGAAAGTTTACATAATTGGTTTTTAATATAGGAAAAATTATACAAGAATAAGTTTAGGTTTTATTTCTAGCAAGGTGAATCCTTGAACAAGTTAATGGGTTTGGTAATTTGAGTTTAAAAATAGTTATATGCTCTCCCAGATTTTAACATAGAGTGAAACCTGTTAGCATAATATTATTTTCTCAGGAAAAGCCTAATTAATTCTAACTTCTTAGATTTCCTATACTTATTTTTTTTACATCCATTAAATGTTTAAAGTTATAAAAATATAAAAATTATGGTTCAACTACCTTTTGAAAGATTCACTTTTGTGAACTTCAGACAACACTACAATTCATACAGTCCTAGTATCTCTGTTCATACTGCCTGTAAATTTTTTTTTCTAAGTAGGCTTCATGCCCAGCACAGAGTCCAATGTAGTGCTTGAATTCACAATGCTGAGGTCAAGACCTGATGAGATCAAGAGTCAGATGCTTAATGAACTGAGCCAGCCAGGTGCTCCCCCCTAAAATTTAAATATCATAGTTCTTTGAAGAATTAAGATCAACATAGGTTGTGTTTAAGTTCAACCTCAAATAAGATTTCCAAAATTCCTAACTCACTGAGAACTTTGCTTAGTGTTAAATTAACCTCATTAAGTTAAAATAGTCTTAGACTACCTTGACAATTCATAAGTAGATGTAAATTCATAATATAGAATACAAAAACAACTAAACGTAGTTTTATCATACATATGTATATCTTATTGTATACATTCTACATCCGCCATTAGTTACAAGTTTAAAAAAACCTTTTTTTTAAGTTTATCTATTTTGAGAGACAGAGAATGAGAGAGAGTATAAGCAGGGGAGGGAGAGAGAGAAAGAGAAAGAGAGAGAAAATCCCAAGCAGGTTCTGCATTGTCACTGCAGAGCCTGATGTGGACCTCAAACTCATGAACTCTGAGATCATGACCTGAGCCAAAATCAAGAGTTGGTTGCTCAATCAACTGAGTCACCCAGGTGCCCCTATTTAAAAGAGATATGCAAACACCTTTAGGTCATGTCTAGTATACACGGTCATGGTTGCACTTTATAAATATAAAAGAGATATAAAAGGGCACTCATAGAAAATAAACAACTTTTATTAGAGTCCTTTCAGGGCTAAAGTGTTTCTCTATGATAGATAATTATTAGTTACCTGTCTCCTAGGGCTTCTGTGACTGAGAATACAGAAGTTAGTTGCTTTGGTTAAAAGTGTAGCTAAAAT
The DNA here is from genome assembly GCA_004023845.1 of Helogale parvula. Classification (NCBI taxonomy): domain Eukaryota; kingdom Metazoa; phylum Chordata; class Mammalia; order Carnivora; family Herpestidae; genus Helogale; species Helogale parvula. The sequence continues at coordinate 23,981 of PJEM01011638.1, read as the reverse complement.
GAGTGAGATACTCATTACAAAAATATATGAATATAAAGGGATGAATGTGTTTTATCCATTTGTTTATCAAGGAAACTGCTAAAATTTTATGAAGATGATAAATGTAATATATATAATATCTTACATATTAATAAAGCAAGTATATTTTAAAGCTAAAGATAAAAGTTTTAAATTTGTCATTTAACCATAGATGTATTTAAGAATGTTTCAAAAATGTACATATAAAGGTAATAAATTAGCAAACAAAACATTTTTTAAGTGGTAATAATTCAGATACTTGGTCTCTGACTATATTTTCTGTGTTTTTTTTCTCCATCTTTACTGAGATATAATCAGCATACATTATTGTGTAAGTTTAAGGTATGCAATGTGTAGATTTGATAAATATATGTTGGGAAATGATTACCACCATAGTGTTAGCTAACACCTACATCATTTCAAGTAATACAAATTTCTTTTTTGTGGTAAGGACATTTAAGATCTACTCTTAGCAATTTTAAAGTATACAATAAAGTATTACTAACTATAATCACCATGTTACATATTAGATCCTCAGAACTTATTAACCTTGTAACTGGAAGTTTGTATTCTTCAACCAACCTCTCCCCATGTCTCCCAGCCCCCAGACCCTGAAAACAACCATTGTAGTCTCTGTTTCTGTGGGTACACCTTTTTTAAAATCACACATATAAGTGATATCATGCAGTATTTATCTTTTTCTGACTCTATTCAGAATAATTTCAATAATTCTTTTTTAAAAATTTTATAGTTTATTTTTGAGACAGAGACAGAGCACATGTGGGGGAGGGGCAGAAAGAGAGGGAGAAACAGAATCTGAAACAGGTTCCAAGCTCTGAGCTGTGAGCACAGAACCTGATGCGGGGCTTGAACCCATGAACTGTGAGATCATGACTTTAGCCAAAGTTGGACACTTAACCAACTGAGCCACCCAGGCGCCTCTCAATAATACTTTCCATCTATGTTATTACAAATGGCAGGATTTCCTTCTTTTCCATGGCTAAAGAATAATATTCATATACAGTATGTATGAAATATATATGATATATATATATATATATAATATCCATTTACCTGTTGACAGGTACTTAAATTGTTTCCACATCTTGGCTATTGTGAATAATGCTGCAATGAACATGGGAGTGCAGACACCTCTTTTAGATCCTGTTTTCATTAAATTGGACACATACTCAGAAGTAGAATTGCTGACTCATATGGTAGTCTTATTTTTAATTTTTTGGAAAAGCCTCCATACAGTTTCCCATAGTGGCTGCACCAATTTATAATCTTACCAATGGTGCACAAGCTTTCCCTTTTCTACACATTCTCACCAACACTTAACTCTTTCTGATGATAGCTATTCTAAAAGGTATGAGATGACATCTCATTTTGGATTAGATTTGCATTAGTGAGGGTTAGCACCTTTTCTGGTACCTTCTGGGTATTTGTATTACCTCTTTGGGGAAATGTCTACTCAGTTCCCGTGCCCATTTTTTAAAAATTGAATTGTATTTTTATTGGTTGTATAAGTTCTTTATATATTTTGGACATTAACCCCTTCTCCGATTTATGGTTTGCTGATACTTTCTCCCGTTCCATAGACTGTGTTTTCATTTTGTTTGTGGTTTCCTTCAGTTTTTTAGTTTGATGTAGTCAACGCTATTTTTGCCTTTGTTACCTTTGCTTTTGGTGTCAAATCCAAAGACCAATGTTAAGGAGCTTACTGCCTATGTTTGTTTTCTAGGAATTTAATGGTTCCACGCCTTATGTTGAAGTATTTAATCCATTTTCTATTGGTTTTTCTATATGGTATAAGACAGGACTCCAGTTTCACTCTTTTACATGTGCTATCCAATTTCCCAAACACCATTTATTGAAGAGACTATCCTTTCCCCAGTGTACTTTCTCCTTTGTTATAAATTAATTGACCATATGAGTGTCAGTTTATTTCCAGGCTCTCCATTCTGTTCCATTAATCAATGTCTCTGTCTTTATGCAATGCCATATTGTTTTTGTTATTATAGTTTTGTAATATATTTGAAATCAGGAAGTGTGACACCTCTAGCTTTGTTCTTCTTTCTTAAATTGCTGTGGCTATTCAGAGTCTTTTGTGGAGCCATACAGATTTGAGTATAGTTTGTTCTATTTCTATGAAAAATGCCTTTGGAATTTTAATAGGAATTGTGCTGAATCTATAGATCACTTTGCATTTTATGATATTTTAATGATATGAATTTTCCAATATAGGGGGACAGAATATCTTTCCATTTATTTATGTTTTCTTCAGTTTCTTTCATCAATATCTTACAGTTTTCATTGTACAGATCTTTTGCCTCCTTGGTTAAATTTATTCCTAAGTATTTTATTCTTTTTGGTGCTTTGTAAATGGGATTATTTTCTTAATTTCTCTTTCTGATAGATTGTTGTTAGTGTATTAAAACACAACTGATTTCCAAATGTTGATTTTTGTATCTTGAATCTTTAATGAATTCATTTATTTCTTCTAACAGTTATCTGGTAGAGTTTTTAAGGATCCTATATATATAACTGTATTGGGGAAACTTGGTTCACACAAAACACCCACACTTCTAATTACAAAATGTTGCATCCACTTTCACTTATAATTTTATTTACTTCACCTCTCTCTCTCCCTCTCTCTTTCCCTCTCTCTCTCCCTATTTATTTATTTATTTAGTAAATCTAGCTAAGGTTTGTCAATTTTGATTATCTTTTCAAAAAAAAGAACAGCTCTTAGTTTCATTGATCTTTTCTATTATCTTTTTAGTCTTGATTCTATTTATTTCCACTCTGGTCTTTGTTATTTCCTTCCTTCTACTAACTTGGGCTTAGTTTGTTCTTTTCTATGCCTTGAAGTGTAAAGCTAAGTTGTTTATTTGAAATCTTTCTTTTTATCTTAATGTAGGCATTTATTATTATTAATTTCTCAATGACTGCTTTTGCTGCATCCCTAAGTTTTGGTATGTTTTGTTTGCACTGTTATCTGTCTCACAATGTTCCTGGAATTCTCTTTTGATTTATTCTTTGGTCCATTGGTGGTTCAGTAGCATGTTGTTTAATCTGTACATACTCATGAATTTTCTAGTTTTTCTTCCTTATAATTGATTTCTGGTTTCATACCATTGCATTTTGAAAAAAATGCTTGGTATGATTTCAATCTTCTTAAATTGATTAAGACTTATTTTGTGGCCTAATATATAATTTTCCCTGGAGAATGTTCCATGTGCCCCTGAGAAGATTGTGTATTCTGTTGCTGCTGGATGGAATGTTCTGTAAAAGTCTGTTAAGTCCATGTGATATAACACGTAATTATGTCCACTGCTTATTCATTGATTTTCTGTCTGGATAATCTATCAATTTTTGAAAGTGGGGTATTGAATTCCCCTACTATTGTTATATTTCTGTCTATTTCTCCATTCAGATTTATTTTATTTGTTTTATATTTTTAGGTCTCCTAAGTTGTGTGCATATATACTTACAAATGCTGTATCCTCTTGATGAGTTGACCAATTTATCATTATATAATGACTTTTTGTCTCTTGTCTGATGTAAGTATAGCTACTCCTGCTTTCACATGGAATACTTTTTCCATCCTCTCAGTTTCAGTCTATGTATGTTCTTAAAGCTGAAATGTGTCTTATATTTTTAATCCATCAGCCACTGTATTGGAGAATTTAGTCAATTTACATTTAAAATAATTATTGATAAATATAGACTTACTATTGCCATTTTGTTCATTGATCTCTGGTTGTTTTGTAATTCCTTTGTTCCTTTCTCTGTTTATCTCTTACTTTATGATTTGATGATTTCCTGAATGGTACGTTTGGGGTCTTTATTTTTTATCTTTTATATGTATACTATACATTTGTGTGTGTGTGTGTGTGTGTGTGTGTGTGTGTGTGTGTGTGTGTTTTATTTAGAGAGAGAGAGAGAGCGAGAGAGAGAGTAATAGCACAAGTAGGGGAGAGGAACAGAGGGAGAGAATCCCAAGCAGGCTTTTTCCTCAATGTGAAGCCCAATGTAGGGCTTGATCCCACAATCCCAAGACCATGACCTGAGGAGAAATCAAGAGCCAGATACTCAACTGACTGAGCCACCCAGGGGCCCCTGTATAGTATAGGTTTTTAGCTTTGGTTACCATAGGCTTACATAAAACATCTAATATTTATAACAGTCTATTGTAAGTGGATAACACTCAATTTTGAACACATACAAAAGCTCTACATTTTTACAGTCTATACCCCTCTACCTTTTACATTTTTTTTAATTTTTTTTAGTGTTTTATTTATTTTTGATACAGAGAGAGACAGAGCATGAGAGGGGGAGGGGCAGAGAGAGAAGGAGACACAGAACTGGAAGCAGGCTCCAGGCTCTGAGCTGACTGTCAGCACAGAGCCCGACGCGGGGCTCGAACCCACGAACGTGAGATCTGACCTGAGCCGAAGTCGGAGGCCCAACCGATTGAGCCACCCAGGCGCCCCCCTTTTACATTTTTGATGTCACAATTTAGTCTTTAACCTTTTGTATCTATTAACCAATTATTGTAGTTACAGTTGTTGTTAATGATTTTGGTTTTTTTTAAAACATTTATTTATGTTTGAGAGACAGAGAGAGACAGATCATGAGCAGGAGAGGGGCAGAGAGAGAGGGACACACAGAATCCGAAGCAGGCTCCAGGCTCTGAGCTGCTGTTGGCACAGAGCTCAACGCAGGGCTCAAACCCACGAACTGTGAGATCATGACTTGAGCCAAAATCGAATGCTCAATTGACTGAGCCACCCAGGCACCCCAATGGTTTTGTGTTTTAATCTTCAGAGCTAAAAGTGACTTACCAACATGAGTGCTTTAGAGAGTTCTGAATTTACATATTTACCTTTACCAGTTTTATGTTTTCAAATTTTTTCCTGTTACTAAATAGTGTCCTTTCATTTCAGCTTGAAAGGCTCACTTTTACATTTCTTTTTTATTTTTAAGTTTATTTTTCTATTTTGAGAGAGAGAAAGAGACAGGAGAAGAGAGAGAGAATTCCATTCCAAGCAGCCCTCACAGTCAGTGCAGAGCCCAATGCAGGGCTTGAAATCACAAACCATGAGATCATGACCTGAGCCAAAGTCAAGAGTCAGATGCTTAATCGACTGAGCCACTCAGGCGCCCTCACTTTAACATTTCTTATGAGGCTGACAAGTGGTGATGAACTCCTTCAGCTTTTGCTTATCTAGAAAATTCTTTTTCTCATATTCCATTTTGAAGGACAACTACGCCAGATAGAGTATTTTTGGTTGACAGGTTTTTTTTTTTCTTAGCACTTCAAATATATTATGCCAGTTCTTTAAGACCTGCAAAGTTAGTTAAAAATTTACTGGTAGTCTTATGAAGGTTCCCTGTATGTTACAAGTTGTTTTCCTCTTGCTGCTTTTAACATTCTCTCCTTGTCTTTAATTTTTGACAATTATAATGTGTTGCAGTGTGGTTCTCTTTGGAGTCATTTCTTTGGAATCCTCTATGCTTGTGAGAGTCTTAAAATTTGGGGAGCTAGATGTGGGGTTCCTATCCTTTACTCCTCAGGGAGAAACTAGGACTTCCATCTTGATGGTTGGAACTGTGTTAGGGGTAAGAGTTATGGAGAGTGTGTCTCAGTCTTTCCCACCTGTTTTGATATTTTCTTATTCACCCAAAGTGTGGGAGTCATTCTGCTAGTTTCTGGCTTTCTCTCAGAGGCAATTACTTCATGTGTAACTGTTAATTCAGTATGTCTATGGGATAGAGGGGAGTTCAGGAGCCTCCTATGTCACCTTCTTTAAAGGCCGCCTCTTGATTTTCTTACCTTTATGCATATATGCCCTACACACATACCTCAGTATATTGAAAATTCCTCTGGCAACTCTTTTAAATATTGCTTTTGCAACTTGAACCACAAATTGGAAATAATAAAACTGCCAAGGTATCCTTTATACTTCAACACCCTTTGATGTCTCCCAGACAGCCATTGATAACACTAAAATTTGGTTTTTCACCATCTCAAAGGCAGAATGTTACAAAAAATTCAGTACATTTGCCATATTTCAATTAAGTCAATCATTATAATATAGTAACTATAACAAATGGTCCAGAGACCCTTCCTTGGGAGACAGGTGCCAACAAGACATTTGCCATTCTTAAATATATAGCCCCTGAGCATTTGAGCATTCCTCACTATGCTAAACTCTGTACCTAAAGACATGGTTGTGCTTTAGTGATCCTTTTCCAAAATGAGGAATTCATTATAAGCACATTGCCTACTTGAGCATTTCCCTGGACCCTATAGCTAAGAATTATCTACCTTATTTACATGTTGTTGCAAAAGTATCAATCTAACTGAAACCTCTACAGATGTTGTTCTAGATCAACCTATCATCCTATGGGTCTCTTGTGGGAGAAACAAGAGACTCTAAAACAATATTCAACTATTGTTGGCCAGCCAAATTACTACTTAAAAACTTTTTGTCTGCTCTCTCATAACTGACAAATGCTGTCCAAATCTAAATCTAACTACTTTATTTTCACTTCCTAAAAAAGGTAAATCTCATGATTAACAGTTACAAAAAATCTAACTGTGCAATGTCCGGACTCTACTGATGTTTCCTCAGACAAATATATTATACTTTTGGTAATGGTTCATAGCTTAGAATTAATAAAGTCCTATGTTAAGCTGGATATGCTATGCCTTCTAACATTTTGTGATTAAAACTTCTTTATACCATAGTTCATTCTGATCAGATAGCTGAACTAATAGATCCAACATAAGTATGCCAACTTGCTGAAGGTTTAATAGTTAACATCTATGCTAATAAAAATGCCTCAAGTTGTTTATGATTTTGGTAGGCCATTGAAGCAAACTCAGAAACCCCACTCAAAAAATGGAAAATAAATTAATAAGTTATTAGAGTCAACCCAACATCTGAAGGGAATCTCAGTTGTTAAGACTGAAGTTCACACATAAAATAATTTTTAAGCTGTAATAACCGAAGCTACTATTCTGTGAAACCAACAGCACTGATTTATACACTCTTAGTATCTAAAAGATAGATACCCAATCAGATTTAATGAACTCAGAAGGACTTGCTCAAGTAAAACAATGATTCTATCACCACAGAAGAGAAAAAGATATTGGTTATCTCAGTACTATCTCGTGCATGGTAAGATGGACCGGGCATTTCACAGGAGGCAATTTGGTGGTGCCAAAGCCCACCATCAGAACTTTTGTTTTCCTATTAACTGAAAGCATTCATGATACTAGGGTGAATTGGACAAAATATTACAAAAATATTAGTGAGATCTACTATCTTATAGGCTCAACTAGTGATAAAACCTTGTTTTACTTGCAATTCTAACTAAAGAAACAATTTTAAAGGTAGAATAAGCCTCAAGGACTGTCTATACATTTATAAATGGATGATATCCAGGTGCCTAAATTAAAACTTTAAATATATTTTAGAAATAATCTGAAATTTTCTCATTGGTTTACATTTTCACTTGCCAAAACATTAATCCTGTGGTTGTAGCAATATAAATGTTATGGGTTCTATGTTCCTCACATAAGGAATATATTCAATGCTTTGTAAAAACAGAGGAACTCACTTCACAGGTTAAATATTTAAGGAATTATATAAGGTTCTCTCTGTAAATAGAACCTCTCTGTCTATATAAGACAAAGCTCCGGAAAGGTGAGCTGATGTTACTTTAAAATCAAAACTATTCAAAATTTCAGAGGAACTTAACATCCTATATTACGTTCTAAATTGTCAGATACTGTCAAAAACCAGTATCATATACACAATCATATACCCAATGGATGTATGCCACATATTGGGCTTACATGGAAATGTAATGGATGTAAGCGACACATTAGGCTTACATGATGGAAAGACCCACTGCTTCATTTGTAGCCAAAAAAAGATAATAATAGTAATCTAAGTCTCACTCCAAATTGCAGTTTACAGATAAGACTATCAAGAAACAGATACAAATAGGATATCTGAAAGGGTACACAAGAAACTGGTGTAATGGTACTTGCTTCAGGGAAACAGAATTAAGTCCCTCAATAAAAGAAAGAACTACTTTTTCTGCTGTATTATTTGAAGCTTTTTCCCATGTAAATGGGAATTTAATTGTATGATTACCACAAAGAAATCATGATGTAACTGATGGAAAGATCCAATGGTCACCGCCAGAATATGGAATATGGGAGCATATGAAAAAGTTTTCACAAAGCAGAAGATAAACAAGCATGCTTTCAGACTGAAGTCCCTCCAAAACCCTGGATGCATCGTGAGTATCTCTTGTTTTGGAAAATTGCTTTATTAGTTTCCATACACTTTTCACTTTGTGAAACTTTGAATCCTCTGAGTGCCCTTTGCTATTTCTCTGCCAAACATACTGTGGTCCCATTGAGACAACAATGGAATTACCTAATAGAAATTATAAACAATTTCTACAATAAATTATTTTAGTAGTCCAGGTAAGAGATAATAAGCTATATTTGGGAAGTGGCACTGTTGCTAATAAAAAAAAAGATAGATAACTATTAATTGTCTTCTGTTATATTCTATGGGGAGACTTACTTAGTAAGTATCATGAATCCTGGGAACCTTTTGACAGACTTTTCCCAAACTTTGTTTATCTTTCTATGGATGAAAGCATATTTAACTTTATATGAAGAAAAAGACCAAATATAAGTATAAAGTCTTAAACATAATTTTTAAAATTAAATTTCCTATCCAATCTGTTCCTCTCTTTTCTTGAGTGCTCATACACTGGCAGGTAAAATACTGTACTGTCAATCAGGTGATGCTTCCTTAAATTTCTTATCTATTGACCTTCCAGTTCTTAATCTTGACCCAGTCTCCTTTTTTAATCCCAAGCCTAGTACTTGGATTCCCCACATGTTAGGGCACTGTATTGATTACCTGCTTATGGGCTATCCTTTCTACATCTGGCTTCCCATCTGGCTTGGTAAATATACTCCAACAAGCTTTGTTCTAAGACTTGCTACTCTACCTGTCTCCTGGGGCAGCCCCTGGAGTGTTTCACCTTTAACCAGATAGTCTCATCCATGTAAGACAAAAATGAGATCATATGTCAACCTATCATTGCTGCCCCAATGTAGGATGTGGTGACAGAGATAGATAAGGAGTCCTTTCATCCCCTGAAGCTAGTATATGGGAAATCTTGTCAGTTTGAACAATGAAAGTTCCTCTAATTCTCTAGCTTTCAGAATCTTGATGTCATTATAAATCCTCTCCATTATATTCCTCCTCACCACACACACACACACACACACACACACACACACCCTTACCCTTTTGTTGACACTCAACCTTAACTACTTGAGCTGTTTCTTCATTGTCATGAGAACAGATGAGAACAGAAATAGAATTTCAAACACTGGGAGCTTGGCTAAACTCTCCACAAAGCACCACACCCTCTACCTTCATAGATGAGCAAAAGGTCTATGCCCACACCTCAGTAAATAGTACAAGCTACAGATCTCTTTTTTGAAGGATAAACTATCAGGAGGAAAAAAACGCACACCAGGGAATGTATATAAAAAGGTACAGCAAGAGAAGATGAGAGAACAGTGTTCTGATGACAAGAAAGAAGGGGGTAAATTTCACACAACTAATTTTTCGGCAAAAACAAAACAAAATCTTAGAAAATATTTACTTTGTGTTATCAAGAATGTTTAGAGGACACTGGATTCATTCAATAAGAGTAGTATGATAAGAAGATGCCAGGGCAATCAAGTTTCTGTTAACCCATACAGTGTGTTTATGTAAAGTAGAAATGTCCCTTCCTTCTCTGCCCAGGTTACAGATCTTAACTAGCAGAACCCAGACTGGATTTTAGCCTCCAAATCCACCTTTATTTGGTACATTTATGCAAAGAAACATTTGTACACTAGGATAGCAAGTAGTGGTATTTGGAAGTGGGACCTTGGGGAGATAGATTTAGATGAAGTCCTGGGACCCTGATAATGGGATTAGTGTCCTGATAAGAAGAGGAGAAAAGAGCATGCTGAGACATAACAGGAAGATGGTTGTCTGCAAGTGAGGAGGTCTCCCCAAAACCCAACCATGCTGACACCCTGATCTCAAGCATCCTAGCCTTCAGAACTATGAGAAAATAAATATCTGCTATTTAAGCCACTCAATCTGTGGTATTTTGTTATAAACATCCTGTGCTAAAATAGTTGATAGCCATTTAGTTGGGGATTAGAACTGGTCTCTAGTCTTATTGGGGAAGAAACATTGAGGGGATGGTCAAACACCAGGGATTCAAGTGAAAGTGAGAAATTCAGCTCCAGGAACAGAGGAAGACATGTTACATAGGATTTCTCCCCATTTCCAATGGAAACAATTAGGAGGCTATACTTCAGTGCCAACCTCTAGATACTCAGAGACAAAGTAAACAGCAGGAAATTATCTTTAGCCTCCACAGTAAGGCAAAGAGATAACTCCAAATATATATCTAGGGTTTGTTCTCACTAATTCAAGGTCTGGGCAAGATTGAATCTGACATCTGGCAGATATCTTAAGAGTAGATGGGACAGAATTCAAACAAGTAGGGGATGATGATAGAGACCGCTCATAAACAAAACAAAGCAAAAATAATCAAAATGGTATAGAAAATGTAAATCACCTGTGTGGACATGCAGTCCAATAGACAGACTGACGAATCTGGAAACATACTCCTCAGAGAGGATATCAAAAGGCATACACACATTTGTTGTTCATATGTGTCTGGAGGTCAAGTTCAGATTCAGTACTATTTTCTTGAGTAGAAGAGGCTTTATGGGTTTGAAAAGCAGGCCATAACATGCTACAGTCTCTTTATATAAATTAGTAGAACCCTAAATAGGGGAATTAAAAGAAATGGAGGGGGGTAGTGACTAAGAAAATGAGTCTATATATCACACCTGTATATATTGTGCCAGCATATAACCCAAATTTAAAACCCAGTCCCAAAAACTTTCTGGGCAGCAACAAATCCCATGCAACCACAGCCTTCTGAGAATTCATTTATAAATATGCTATCAGTGATGATTCAACATAAGTTCTCTTCTACAAAAGGAAAATAGAGCTCCAGATTTTCAATTTCCAAGATAGGTTTTATAGAATAAATAAAAATTCTTGGACCCTGGTTACATTTGGGTTTCTCTATAAAAAAGAACAAAAGTTTGTAATTTTCTTTCTTAAAGACTTGCACTTATTTTGTTCTATTTCTTAGTTACAGTTTTGGTGCTATTGTGAATAATATTTTCTATTACATTTTGTGATGGATTATTACTGGTTTGTAGAAAAGGTACTGATTTTTGTATGTTGATCTTGAAGCATATTGTAGTACCTTGCATATAGTAACTGATCAATAACTGTTTAATATTATTCCCTTGTAGACAATGACATCATCTGCAAATAATGACAGTGTTGTCTTTTCTTTCCAATTCCTAAATTTCTTATCTCTTTTTCTTGATACATTACATAATTTCAGGTCTGCAGTACTGAATAACAGAATTAACAGTAGTAACTTTATCTTGTTTCTGCTTTAAACGAAAATGTTTAAACAAAAATGTTTCTAATGTGTCGGCATTGTTTGGTATTTGATATAGCTTTATGGTTCTCTTTAACAAATTTTAGCAAATTTCTTGTTTTCCTAGTTTGCTAAGAGTTTTTTTACATTAATGAACATTAAAATTAAAAATCATGTGATGTTTCTGTTCCTGAATCTATTGAGATGATCATACAGTTGGTTCTTCCTCATTTAATTTGATAAGTTAGTATTTCATAATATTGATGGATTTGTGGATGTTGAATTATCTTTTTATCACTGAAACAAATCCTACTTGTCATGATGTGTTTTTTACATGCTGCTGAATTTACTTTGTTCATCCATTCAGAATAGTGAGATGCTTTTCCTGTATTACCTTTGTCTACTTTTAGTATTGAGGCAATATTACCTTAATAAAATAAGTTAGGTAGCTTTCTTCTTCTGTTCTCTGAAATAGTTTTTATATGATAGGAATTACTTGTCTCTTGTATTATGTACCTATATCTGCAGCTGATATCTTTTTTTTGGTTGTTTTTTATTTATTTTTGATAGACATAGAGAGACAGCACGAACAGGGGAGGGTCAGAGAGAGAGGGAGACACAGAATCTGAAGCAGCTCCAGGCTCTGAGCTAGCTGTCAGCACAGAGCCGGATGCGAGGCTCAAACCCACAAACCATGAGATCATGACTTGAGCCAAAGCTGGACGCTTAACTGACTGAGCCACCCAGGTGCCCCTGCAGCTAGTATCTTAAAGCAATGTGGTTGGGAGGATGGTTTATAGTTTATTTGGGTTTACTTTCTTTCTTCTCAATACAATTCTGGTGATTTACAAATTTTTAGACAAGCCTCTTTTTTGACTGTTTCTAAACTTATAAAACTTTTCATGCATTCTCTCATTTTTCAAAATCGACTAAATCTGTGGTTATGCCTCTTTTTATTTCTAACACTCTTTATACATTTTATTGCCCTCAGTCTTGTTAGAGGTATACTTATTTTATTAAAGAATCAGTTTCTGATTTTTAAAAACATTCTATTACTTGTCATCTACATTGATTTCTATTATTTAAATGAGCTTTTATTTTATTTGGGGTTTTTTGGTTCTTTTGCTAGCTTTTCGAATTGAATGCTTCACATATTTTTGGTCTTTTAAAAATGTATTTAAAGTAGTCAATTCCCACAGATTTTAACATGTGGTCTATTATTAAAGAACGCAAATATTTATGCGGCTCAGTCAGTTAAGTGTCCAGCTCTTGATTTAGACTGAAGTCCTTATCTCACAATTCATGGGTTCAAGCTCTGCATTGGGCTCTGTGCTGACAGTGCTGAGCCTGTTTGGGATTCTCTTTCTCCTTCTTCCTCTCTGCCTCTCTCTCTCTTTCTCTCTCTCTCTCTCTCTCTGCCTCTCTTTCTCTCTCTCTCTTTTTCTCTCTCTCTCTCTCTCAAATGTAAACAAATTAACTTAAAAAAAAAAAAGAATTCGGAGGGAGGACTTAAGATGGCATAGAAGTAGGGGAACCGGGATTTCCCTTGTCCCTCAAACACTGCGTATTGGGGCCAGAACACTTGGAACACCCAGGAAATCTATAGTTGGAGTGACGGAAAATTCTCCCCAGCTGGAGGGAGACAGCTTGGTGGGTCAGAGGTACGTGTGTATGTGAATTAGGGGACATAAAACAGCATGCATGCGCATGGAGGGGAGGGATCTCCTGCTGTGGAGAGACAAAAGGGAGAGAAAGAGAAGCTGTGGATTGCAGTTTTGTGTTAGTACAAGAAAACCTCTCCCAACAAGGACTGCGGAACGTGAAAAACAGAAGGTACCAGTCTCCGCTTTACAAACAGCCTTAGGAGCTGAAGATCCTAAGTTTTTTGGGAAGTTTTCAAAAGGGCGTGACTTTCTATGACTTTCTCTAGATTGAAGACGCCACTGGGTGCATGCACCTGGGAGGAGGGGAGCCAGCCCCAGGGTACAGCATTGATATCAGGGGCGCACTGGGAAAGAAAAGTTCTCTCCCTTGAGTACTGGGGGAAGAGGTATATTGCCCTCCCCACACCCAGGGACAAAAGAACCTGTGGGTGCCAGCCATACCAGCAGGGTGGAGTGATGCTACACCAGAACTGGTCCTGCAGTGCAAGATCCTTTAGGACATTAAGTTTTGAATCCCAGCTGAGCACCTAGAAAGCACGGGAGACTGTGGAGCAGGGCATGCCTCCTGTACTTCTCTGTGAGGTCTGACAGAACAGCGTGGTTTGTGACACCCCATCAGGGGAGAAGAGATTGAGGTGTTGCCATTTTTCTCCCCATCACCAACACATGGGACTTGGGGGAGCAGCACAGCAGCCCCCAGTGGAGGCAGGACCTGCTTACACCAAACCCCACCCCTGCTTACCTACAGGAGCAGGTCGATACTCAATGAACCAGATGACCTCTCCTCCAGACCAGCACAGCCACTGGTCACAGGAACCGACAGACAACTGTCCTGTGGCTTTATATGTTAATCTGTTGCTCTTTTTTTTTCACTCTCTCTTTTCTTTCCCTCTGTTCTCTTTTCTCTTTCTTCCTACTCTCATCTTTTTTTCCTTTGGTATCAGGCTCATAGTTTCTGATTTGATTTTTGGTCAATTCTTTATATATAATAGCAATTCTCTGCTTTGTCCATTTAATCAGGCATTTTTACTCTATTCTTTTATACCTCTTCTATATCTCTTTCTTATTTTTCTTTCTCTCTCCCCCTCCGGATTAAGCCTGATAGTCTCTTCAATTCTCTGGTTGGTCTTTTCTTCTTTTTTCTTTTTTTTAACCGTTTTCATTTTTCTCTTTCTATGGGACTAGGTCCTTAGCCCTTTCCTTTTTTCTAGGGTTACTTCAAGGAGCAAATCAAAGCACACTTGGTAGAAGGTCTAAACAATCCACAACTACAAGTAAAAATAAGCTGACCGGTGGGATAGAACAGCCAAATACACAACAGAGTGCATGATCCATACTCCAAAAACACTTCCTGAAGTGTCAGGCCCTGGACCGTGTATGAATTCTTTTAAATATAGTAGTTCTCACAGGTGCAGGACACATAACAAGCTGTTAAAACACATAAAAGTCAGAAATGTAGCCGAACTGACAAAACAGAAGAATTCTCCTCAAAAGAAATTCCAGGAAGAAGTGACAGCCAGATAATTGCTCAAAACAGATATAAACAATATACCTTAACAAGAATTTAAAATAACAGTCATGAGACTAATAGTCAGACTTGAAAAAAGCATAGAACAGCAGACAATCTATTGCTGCAGAGTTCAAAGACCTAAGAAATAGTCATGATGAATTAAGAAATGCTATAAATGAGATGCAAGTAAACTTGATGCAGTGACAGTGAGGATGGAAGAAGCAGAGGAGAGAACAAGTGAAATAGAAGATAAAATTATGGAACACGATGAAGCTGAAAAAAAGAAGGAATGGAAATTACTAGACCCTGAGGGGAGAATTAGAGACCTAAGTGATTCAAAGAAATGAAATAATATCCTTATCTTATAGGTTCCAGAAGAAGAAGAAGAGAGAGAGAAAAGGGCAGAAGGTTAATTTGAATAAATTATAGCCGAGACCTTCCTTAATCTGGGGAAGAAAACAGGCATCCAAGTCCCAGAGGAACAGAGAGCTCCCTTCAAAATCAACAAAAACAGGTTAACACCACAACATATCATGGTGAAACTGGCAAAATACAAAGATAAGGAACATTCTGAAAGCAGCTAGGGATAAACGGGCCTTAACCTACCAAGTGTAGATACATAAGGGCTGTAGCATACCTGTTCACTTAAACTTGGCAGGCCAGAAGGGAGTGGTAGGAAATATTCAATGTGCTGAACAGGAAAAATATGCAGCCAAGAATCCTTTATCCAGCAAGACTGTCATTTAGAATAGAAGGAAATATAAAGACTTGCCTGGGCAAACAAAAGCTAGAGGAGTTCATAACCACTAAACCAGCCCTGCAGGAGATCCTATGTCAGACTCTGTGAGTGGAAAGCAACAAAGACTACAAAGGATCAGAGACTTCACCACAAGCACGAAACCTACAGATAACATAATGACACTAAATCCTTATCTTTCAATAATTAGTTTGAATGTAAATGGAATAAATGCCTCAATCAAAAGATATAGGGTAACAGAATGGATAAAAAAAAAAAAACAAGATCCATCTATATGCCGCCTATAGGAGACTCATTTCAGACCTAAGGACACCTGCAGATTTTAAGTGAGGAGATGGAGAACCATCTATATGCAACTGGATGGCAAAAGAAAGCCAGAGCAGCCATGCTTATATCAGTTAAACTACATTTCAAAACAAAGACTATGACAAGAGATGAAGAAGGGCATTATATCTATCCATCAAGAAGAGCTAATAATTGTAAACATTTATGCCCCCAATGTGAGAGCACCCAAATATATAAACCAATCAATCACAAACATAAATAAATGTCTAGATAATAATACCATGATTGTAGGGGACTTTAACACTCCACTTACAGCAATGGACAGATAATCTAAGCAGAAAATCAACAAGGAAACAAAGGCTCTGAATGATACATTGAACAAAAGAGGGATGTAACAGATATCTTCAGAACTTTTCATCCAAAAGCAGCAGAATACACAGTCTTCTTTAGTATACATGGAACATGGAACATGGAACAGTCTCCAAAATAGATCACATACTGGGTCACAAAACAGTGCTTAACACTGTTAAAAGGATTGAGATCATCCATGCACCTTTCAGATCACAACACTGTGAACTTGAAATCAGTCACAAGGAAAAATTTGAAAGGCTCCCAAATACATGGAGGCTAAAGAACATCCTACAAAAGAATGACTGGATCAACCATGAAATTAAAGAAGAAATTAAAAAATATTTGGAAGCAAATGAAAATGAAAACACGACAGTCCAAACCCTTTGGGATATAGCAAAGGCAGTCCTAGAGGAAAATACATTGCAATTCAGGCCTATCTCAAGAAGAAAGAAAGGTCACAAATACACAAAGTAACCTCACACTTAAAGGAACTAGAAAGGTGGCAGCAAAGAAAGCCCAAAGCCAGCAGAAGAGAAATAATAAAGATCAGAGCAGAAATAAACAACGTAGAATCCAAAACAAAACAGTAGAACAGATCAATGAATCTAAGAGCTATTTTTTTGAAAGAATAAATAAAATTGATACCCTTAGCCAGACTTATCAAAAAGAGAGAGAGAGACAGAGAGACAGAGAGAGAAAGGACCCAACTACATAAAATTATGAATGGAAGAGGAGAGATCACAATCTACACCATGGAAATACAAACAATTATTAGAGAATACTATGAAAAATTATATGCCAACAAACTGGACAATCTGGAAGAAATGGAAAAATTTCTAGACTCGTACACACTATTAAAACTCAAAGGGGACCAAATAGAAAATTTGAACAGACCCATGACTGGTCAAGAAATAGAATCTGTTATCAAAATTTCCCAATAAATAAGAGTCCTGGGCCAGATGACTTCCCAGGGGAATTCTACCATACATTTAAAGCAGAGTTAATACCTATTCTTCTCAAGCTGTTCCAAAAAACAGAAATGGAATGAAAGCTTCCAGATTCATCCTATGAAGCCAGCATTACCTCGATTCTCAAACTGGATAAAAACCCCAATAAAAAGGAGAAATACAGGCCAATATCCCTGATGAAACTGTATGCAAAAATTCTCAACAAGATACTAGCAAATTGAATCCAACAGTATATTAACGGAAGTATTCAAAATGATCAAGTGGGATTCATTCCTGGACTGCAGGGCTGGTTTAATATTCACAAATCAATGTGATACATCACATTAATAGAAGAAAGGATAAGAACCATATGATCTTGTCAACAGACGCAGAAAAAGCATTTCACAAAATACAGCATCCTTTCTTTAAAAAAACCTTCAAGAAAGTCTGCATAGAAGGAACATACCTTAAAGTCATAAAAGCCATATATGAAAGGCCTACAGCTAATATCATCCTCAATGGGGAAAAACTGAGAGCTTTCCCCCTGAGATCAGGAACACGTCAGAGATCTACACTCTCATCAGTGTTGTTTAACATAGTGTTCGAAGTCCTAGCCTCAATAGACAACAAAACAAAATAAAAGGCATCCAAATTTGGCAAAGAAGTCAAACTTCCACTCTTCATAAATGACAAGATACTGTATATGGAAAACCCAAAAGACTCCAGTAAAAAACTGCTAGAGGGGAGCCTGGGTGGCTCAGTCGGTTAGGCCTCTGACTTCAGCTCAGGTCATGATCTCACAGTTCATGGGTTCAAGACCTGCGTCGGGCTCTGTGCTGACAGCTCAGAGCCTGGAGCCTGCTTCCGACTCTGTATCTTTCTCACTGCCCCTCCCCCTCTCATGCTCTGTGTCTCTCTGTATCAAAAATAAATAAAACATTTAAAAAAATTTTTTAAAAACCTGCTAGAGCTGATACCTAAATTTAGCGAAGTTGCAGGATATAAACTCAATTACATAAACCTATTGCATCTCCATACACCAACATCAAAACAAGCTATTGAGGTATCAAGGAACCAGTCCCATTTACAAGTGCACCAAGAACCTTAAAATACCTAGGAATGAACCTAACCAAAGACGCGAAGGATTGTATGCTGAAAATTATAGAAAGCTTATGAAAGAAATTGAAGACACAAGGAAATGGCAAAATATTCCATGTGTATGGATTGGAAGAACAAATTATTGTTAAGATGTCTACATCTCCGAAAGCAATACACACATTCAATGCAATCCCAATCAAAATAGCACCAGAATTCTTCATGAGCTAGAACAAACTTTAATCCTAAAATTTGTATGAAAACAAAATACCCTGAATAGCCAAAGTAATGTTGACAAAGAAAACCAAAACTGGAGGCATCACAATTCCAGACTTCAAGCTATAGTACAAAGCTGTAATCACTGAGACAGTCCAGTACTGGCACAAAAGCAGAAATATAGATTAATGGAGCAGAATAGAGAACCCAGAAATGAACTCACAAATGTAGGGCCAACTAATCTTTGACAAAGCGGAAAAGAGTATCCAATGGAAAAAAAGACAGTCTCTTAGCAAACGGTGCTGGGAAAACTGGACAGCAGCATGCAGAAGAATGAAACTGGACCACTTTCTTACACCATACACAAAAATAAACTGAAGGTGGATTAAAGACCTAAATGTGAGACAGGAAAACATAAAAATACTAAAGGAGAAAACAGGCAGCAACCTCTTTGACCTTGGCTACAGGAACTTCTTATTTGACATGTCTCTGAAGGCAAGGGAAATAAAAGCAAAAATGAACTATTGGGACTTCATCAAGAAAAAAAGGTTCTGCACAGTGAAGGAAACAAAAATCAACAAATATAAAAGGCAACCAACAGATTGGGAGAAGATATATGAAAATTACAGATCAGATAAAGGGTTAGTATCAAAAATCTATAAAGAACTTACCAGACTCAACACCCAAAAAACAATCCAGTGAAGAAATGGGCAGAGGACATGAATAGACACTTTCTGAAGAAGACATCCAGATCACCAACAGACATATGAAAAGATGTTCAATATGGCTCATCATCAGGGAAATACAAATCAAAGCCACATTCAGATACTACCTCATACTGGGCAGAGTGGCTAAAAGTAACAACTCAGGAAACAACAGATGTTGGCGAGGATGTGGAGAATGGGGAACCATCATGTACTTCTGGTGAAAATACAAACTGATGCAGCCACTCTGGAAAACAGTGTGGAGGTTCCTCAAAAAATGAAAAATAGGACTATTCTTTGACCCAGAAATAGCACTACAAGGAATTTATCCAAAGGATACAGGAGTGCTGATTTCATAGGGGTATATGTACTCCAATGTTTATAGCAGCGCTTTCAACAATAGCCAAATTATGTAAAGTAACTAAATGTCCATTTACTAATGAATGGATAAAAAAGATACGGTGAATATATACACAATGGAATACTACTCAATGATGAAAAAGAATAAAATCTTGCCATTTGCAACAATGTGGATGGAACTGGAGGGTATTATTCTCAGCAAAATAAGTCAGAGAAAGACAGATATCATATCATTTCACTCATATGTGAAATTTAAGAAATTTAACAGATGGCCATCGGGGAAGGAAAGGAAAAATAAAATACAGAGAGGGAGGCATGCCAGAAGAGACTCTTAAATACAAAGAACAAACTGAGAATTGATGGGTGTCGAGGGTTAGCGGGGTGGGAAAAATGGGTTATAGGCATTAAGGAGAGCACTTGTTGGGATGAGCACTGAGTGTTGTATGTAAGTGATGAATCATGGGAATCTACTCCTCAAGCCAGACTAAATGTATGTTAGCTAACTTGATAATAAATTTAAAATATATAAATTTTTAAAAATTAAAAATTGAAAAAATAATAAACTAAAAGAATGCAAATAATTCATTTGTCTTGATTTCATTTTTACAAATCTTTTGAATCCATTTTTTAATCTCCATACACATGGAAACTTGTTATCAGGGAACATAGCATTAGTTCAAAGAAATATGTTGGGGGTTTTCTTTTAGCCCTGAATACAGACAACTTTGGCAAATATCCCATGTGTGCTTTCAAACAAAAAATTATTTTCTGTTTTACACAAATGTATATATATGATCATACTTGCTAATTTTGTTGGTTATATATTTTACTCGTGATTTTCTGATTTAGCTACTAATTTCTAATAATGGTATGTTAAAATTTCCTAATAAGATTGTAGATTTGTCAGTTTTTCAATATATCTATTATTTTTGCCCTTCATGGGTGTAGGCTTTGTTGTTAGGTATATGTGCGTATTTTACATCTTTTTTTCTTTCCGTATGGTTTTGTCGTATGTCTCTTGCAAGTATCACATCTGATAATCTTTCAGAAGATGATTTTATGATTAGCAATACATCTAATTTCTGTCATATTATCCTCCTATCCTGTTTACCAATCTTTTTTCTCCTTCCTCTCTTCTATTGGATTGATAAAATATCTTGTTTTCTTTTCTTCCTAGCTGCTGGTTGGTGTCCACAATATCTAATACATGTAGAAGGTTTCTCAACTGCTGATTACATAAGCCCCTCACTGTATCTTAGATACAGCTTCTGGAGGTTGACATCCCTCCTGGGAGTCCTTAAGTAAATTTTATGATTGCTACCAATTCTATATGTTCAGGCAGACTATTGCAGACATACTTTCAAATTTTGGTAGGATCTGACCAGTTTTTTCACATCATACGGTAACAGAAAACTGATCACATTCTTGTTATGTAGATAGAATAATGTACATAATAATGGAACTTTTTAAAACATAGCTAATGACAAATTAATAAGGGTGCTTTCTGCTTAAATTTGATAATCTGTAATTTTATTATGAAAGCCCTATCATCTTGTCATTGTTTTGAAACCTGAAAACACTCCATGTAAAGTTTTCCCAAAACATGGAACAGAAAGGAATATCTGCTCTGGAGAAACAGAACAAGAGGGGCATCTGGGGTGGCTCAGTTGGTTAAGCATCCGACTTTGGGTCAGGTCATGATCTCGCAGTCTGTGAGTTCGAGCCCCACTCAGGGTCTGTGCTGAGAACTTGGAGCCTGAAGCCTATTTTGGATTCTCTGTCTCCTTCTTTCTCTGCCCCTTGCTCGCTCTCTCTCACTCTCTCAAGAATGAATAAATATTTAAAAATTTTTTTCTAAAAGAGAACAAAAATATTTCCCATGGAAGAATGTCAAAAAGTTAGACAGATTAATTAGTACACACAGACATCCAATATAATCATTAATCAAAACATGCAAATTAAAACCAGCTACAAATTTTCACCTATTAATTTGTCATAAACTAAAAATAAGAAGAAATGCTATTGATTAAATTTGGTAACAATTATTTGACATGT
Source organism: Helogale parvula (assembly GCA_004023845.1). Lineage (NCBI taxonomy): Eukaryota > Metazoa > Chordata > Mammalia > Carnivora > Herpestidae > Helogale > Helogale parvula. The sequence goes on along the minus strand of PJEM01011638.1, from coordinate 2,436 downwards.
GGTTGACACATAGTAATTACTTAATAGATGTTTTCTACTGTTACTCTCAATAAATATAATTTGCTTTTGACAAGCCTACTGGGAATATAAACTGATAAGACATTACTAGAAATTATACCAAAATTCTTTAAAATGTTTAGTATTCCCTTTGACCCAGAAAGTACATGAATTTCAGGAATATTACTAAGGGAATAATTGAACAAGGACATAGTAATGTCAGTTTAAAATGGCTATTTAACCACTGCTTATAAAAGCAAAAACACTAGGGGTGATTGGGTGGCTCATTCAGTTAAGCGTCTGACTTTTGGTTTCGGCTCAGGTCAGGATTTCATGGGTTCATGAGTAGGAGCCCCTCATTGGGATCTGCCCTGACAGGGCAGAGCCTACTTAGGATTCTCTCTCTCCCTGTCCCTCCTCCACTGTCTCTCTCAAATATAAATAAGATTTTTAAAATAATAATCATAAAACAGTAATCTAAATGTCCACCAATATGAAATTGGAAAATTAGATTATATTTAGTATACAGATTATGGAAACATTAAAATGATGACAATTATATATCCATGTGGAAATATTCATGACCTATCACATTTTTCTGTTTCTTTTAGAGAAAAGAGATAGATGGTGAGCTGGGAATAGGGGCAGAGAAAGAGAGATAGAGAATCTTGAGAGGCTCCACACTCAGCATGAGTCCACCACAGAGCTCCATCCCACAATCCCTGGGATCATGACCTGAGCCTAAATCAAGAATCCAGAGTCAGGCACTCAACCAACTGAGCCACCCAATCTATGACATTTTTTAAATGCAAATACAAAATTATATATGTAATAAAATCCAACTTTGTAAAAAAATCCAACTTTGTAAATAAAATCCAACTTCGTAATACCAAAATATTAACATAAGCATTGCTTATTTTCTTCCTTATACGTACATACCTTTGTCAGATTTTAAAATAATTAATGATACTTATAATCTGATGAATCATTCTTATTTTGAGTAGAAGTCAGTTTAGACCTTGTCAAAACAATTGGCCATGGTGCCAGTTCCATTGTCTTCCTTGTTCTTGCGTACTTTGCCTAAGCCTAGACTTGCCTTTGCTAACCCTAGATCTTTTTTTTTTTTTGATTTTTTTTAATATAACACTATTTATTTTTTTAACATATGCAATTATTTTCCATCATTTACAATACAGTAGTTACAATGACACTCCAAACAGAAAAGCAAAGTAAAAAATCAAAACCCCAAGTTCTATTTCATGTAATTAGACTTATACAGAAACTAGAAGGTTAAGTAACAACTAGTTAATCACCTAATTTCACAGCTATCTAAAGTGGCAATCGTTATATAGCAGCTTATCTATGATACATTCAAGATACATGATACAATTTATTACTTGCCCATAAGCTACAACACAGCCTGCTTAATACCTTTCTTTAAATTCCACCTCTATACTATAGTATACTTGAGGTCCATGCAGAAAAGTAGCTACCTTTTATATAGGAAATCGATGATTAAGTCTTTGGTGCTGTAAAAGCAACTTCATTTAAACATAACCACCCCCACCACCATAAAAAGAAGAGGAAGAAAAAAAAAAGTAAAGAAAATAATAAGGGAAAAACCCAAGACACACCCCCTAGGGGGGAAAAAAACCAGCATGTAATTCCTGTCCTTGACAGAATGTATTAAATAAGCAAACACCACCAAGCAAAACAAGTACTACAATGTAAAAATATTAAAAAAAAGAAAACCCTCTCACATGCATGAATGAAAGATTGCACACATAGAACTCATATCTTTTCAAGCTTCAATAGTAAATATTTTGCTACTATGTATTAAATACTGCATGGTTTACCCAAGCTAAGATGAAACCACATCACGAATCAATAAGCATTTTGCATTTTCTTTCATTATCTACTCAAAGTCATGCCTACTACACCTCTAAACATTTCATTAAATCCAATGATACAGCAAACACTCCCAAAATAAACTTAGACTGTATTGCAGTTTCACTTAACAGTATATAAAATGCTGTGTTGTGACAGGTATCAATTGTCCATTAGATACTGAATCAATTTTTCTTAAGCACTACTCACTGCTTGCTTTTCTTGAAGCTAGATCATTCTGAAAATTTCCTGTTAGACCTATGAGTGTGAACATATGGTTTCTATCCTTCTCTGCCTGACTTATTTCACTTAGCATGACACTCTCAAGGTCCATCCACTTTCCTACAAATGGGCATATGTCATTCCCTCTCATTGCCATGTAGTACTCCATTGTGTATATATACCACATCTTCTTGATCCACTCATCAGGTGATGGACATTTAGGCTTTTTCCATGTTTTGGCTATTGTTGACATTGCTGCTATGAACATTGGGGTACATGTGCTCCTATGCATCAGTATTTCTCTATCTCTTGGGTAAATCCCTAGCAGGG
>PJEM01011637.1:0-52829 GCA_004023845.1 Helogale parvula | reverse complement strand
CTGTGTCACAGGGGTGCAGTCCCCAGTCCCATCCAAGGTCTTTGCCTCTGTGTGCCCTCCATGAGGGGCGGGAGGACTCCTACCTGGTGATGGGCTGCAGCCGGGCCTGACGGGGTAGAAAAGCTGGGACGCTGAGGCGGGAAGGGCTTGCGACCAGGCCCCCCACGCACTAGGCAAGTGGCCTCAGCCTCAGCATACCTGCTCACTCGCCTGCTCCTACAGGAGAGCAAGACGGTGACCCTTGAGAACGCCCACGTCATGCCACTGCCGCCTCTGGAGCCTGTCACCAAGTACAAGGCGAGAGTGAGGGTCAAGCCCACCCCTCGCGGCTACAACGGGGTCTGGAGCAAGTGGAGTGAGGAGTGCTCCTGGGACACTGAGTGGGGTAGGTGTCCCAGTCCCACCCCCCTCCAGTACAGCCCAGCTGTGACCCCACCCCACCAGAATGTCCTTTCTTCCATGGGTCACCAGTCACTGCAAAGTGATGCCTGGTGTGCCACAGAGACTGCCGGTGAGGTCTTGAGCGCAGGGAAGAGAGGTCCTCCCTCAGACTGGACCTTAGCCCTCTGTTAATATGGCCCGTGGTTTCATGAGCCTTTGGGACAGCCATCACCTCATGACCACTCAGCATGAGTTTCCGGTTACCATGGCAGCAAACATCAGGAGCTATGGACTGAGGCTCGGGATTGGAAGGATTTGGTCTGATTTCCTGGTCTCCCTCGTTTCCCTGCACTTGGCTGCTTTCAGTGTCCCTCACCGTTGGCCATAGTGGCCACCAGGAGACAAGTGCCTGACTAGGTCCAGGAGGGAGTGGCAGAGAGAGGACCGAGGAGGTATTAGCAGGAAGGACCCCGGCCCCAGCCAGCCTTGCAGGGAAGAAGTCCCAGTGCCACAATCAAGCAGAAAGGAGGGCTGGACACCAGGCCTAAGGGAAGAGACCAAGGGAGTCCTGTGAGGGGCTCAAGGCTGCCCGGCAGGAAGCTGGAGCTCCATTTCCCCACTTCTGCCTCTCCAAACCTCCCTGTGCCTTGATGCTCAAGCTTGTACGCTGCCTCCTACAGGAAGCCCCCTGTGATTGCATTAGCTAGAGTCATTGCCCCATAACACCTTCTGCTACTGGAAAGAATCTAACCCTCTCTGTCCTTCCCAGCACTTGAACAGGGCGGTGGGGGAGGTCAGACCAATGCCTTCTTCTTTTTTTTTTTTTTTTTAATGTTTTACTTTTTGAGAAAGAGGAGCATGAATGGGGCAGGGGCAGAGGAGGGGGCGACAGAGGATCCTAAGCAGGCTGGGTGCTGCCCGGGCAATAACAGCAAGCCCGATGTGGGACTTGAACTCAGTAACAGCAAGATCATGACCTGAGCTGAAGTCTGACGCTCAACCGACTGCACCACCCAGGCGCCCCCAATGTCCTCTTCTCTGCCTATGTCTGGCCTCCCCTCTTACTCTGCACCCCAAGGCTCAGGGCCTGGGAGCACTGACCTGGCCTCCCCTCTTCCCACCTCCTAAGCCTCCAGCTCTGTCCCTCCCCCGACGCTAATGTTCCTTTTCTTCCCGGCCACCCGGAAGTGCTGCCCGTGTGGGTCTTGGCTCTCATCCTGGTCTTCACCACACTGGCCTTGCTCCCTGTCCTGCGCTTTTGTGGAATCTACGGGTACAGGTTAGAGGACTCTATGATTGGGGGTGGGTACTCAGGACCCCAGGGGTGCCAGGGGACCCCACTAGTGGCTCCCTCTAGGCCCTTTCCTGCCACCCACTCCCTGTGAAGTCTGGGCCAAACCCCATCTTCTCCTGGGCCTCATTTTCTTCTCTGTACATGAGCCTGGGACAGCCTCCCTAAGGTCTCTGACAGCTGCCACCTCCCTGATGTCTTTCCAGGCTGAACCGGAAGTGGGAGGAGAAAATCCCCAACCCCAGCAAGAGCCACCTGTTCCAGGTAAGACCTGAGCGCGAAGGCGGCTGGGGCGGGAGGAGCTCCTCACTCCTTCACCTGTGTCCCCGTGCCCATGTCTTCGCCGCCTCCCTGGGCTTTGAGTGTGAAGCGTAGGCAGCCCGGGAAGGTGCCAGGAAGCTCTAAGAGGCAGGCCAGTCCCCAGCAAGTTCAGCTCTGCTGTGCTCCGGGCACCTGCGGGCGCCCAGGGCTGGCCCGGTGTGCAGGACCTCCCTCGGAGCAGGAGACAGAGCCAAGAATTGGGCTGGGCTCAGCAAGGGGCTCAGTTCTGCCAGCGCAGTGGGCTGCCAGGAGGCAGACTGGCTTCCCTGAGGACAGAACAGCAACGCTGAGCTTGATCTCAGCGTGGTGCCAGGTAGGAAAGGCCACTGCAGATAGAAGGCCTGTGGAGGGTGGACACGGGACCCCTTCGTGAAGGGAGCAGATGGGCACTAAGAAATCAGACCGAGTCCTTCCAATCCTGAGCACACAGTGAGGCTGGGGCCACATCTCAGACGCTGAGATGGTCACAAGGCGGGCAGCAGCACATGCGTCGTGGAGCCCTTTGGGCCAGCAGGGCCAGCTTGCCTGTGGCGGGGTGGGTGTGGGGGGCAGAGAGGGGGAGGGTGCCTCATGCGTAGTGTGGAGCAAATGAGGGCGTGAATGTGAAGGCAGTGACACTCCAGATTCGTGGACTTGCAAAAAGAGGGTCCCATCCTCGGATGCTCAAGGGTCCATGGGAAGTCCCAGCCCCTCTATGGGCCTCTCCTTCCTGGTTTCTGGGGGCTGAGGCTGGTCCTGACCTTGCTGAGACTCCTTCTGTGTCTGGGGGCTCACTGTATCCTTTGCCATGCCCTGGCCTCCCCGCCTTTGCCCCCCACCTTCAGCTTCTCGAGCTCCCACAAGGCCATGGGATCAGTGTCCTTTCTCTTTCCAGAACGGGAGTGCTGGGCTCAGGCTCCCAGGAAGTATCCAGGCACTGAACATCAGGAGCTCCCTGCACAAGGGGCCAAGAGGCTGCTACGTCCCCGAGCTGGAGAGGTGAGTGTCGGGGCACGGGGTCCTTAGGAGTTGGGAGGGTGGCCCCATCGTAGACGCTGGAGGCTGAGGGGAGGTGGCCTCTGGCCTGTGGCTTTGTATGAAGAGATCCGTGGAGGTCAGTGGCATACGCATCAGATGTCAGGACGACCTTCCCGATTCCCAGGTTAGGGAGGGCCATACCTTCGACTTGACCAGAGGCAGAAGACTGGAACAGATGACCTCTCCCTGCCCTGCTGGCCCGGGAGACCCCACACTGGGGTGCTGATGGCACGGTGGGGAGCTGGGGGTGAAGGGACAAGGGCATGACTGGGCATGGGCCTGGCCTGCGTCCCCGAAGCTGGGTGGATATCAAGGAGCATGGGGTGAGAGGAGCCACACCTGGCAGAGGAAGACCTTGAACAAGAACATGGAGGCTAGCAGGCAAGACCCACGAGGGCCATCTGGTGTCCTCTCTGGGCCTGTTCCCTGACCTTGCCCTGCTCCCTGAGCTCTGGGTGGGGCCAGGCCTTCCCCTCCTCCTTCCCGCCCCCCACTGCCCCTACCCCCAGCATGAGCTGAAGTGGCTGCCCAAGGGGCCCCAACGCCTCTGCCCCCGATGTCCCCACAGGGTGTTTCCTGCAGACTCCAGGCACAGCGAGGTGTCACCTCTCACCACAGAGGACCCGAAGGATGTGCGTGAATCACCATGTGAGCCTGACACAGCTCCGGCCACTTCAGAACTGTGCATGGAGCAGCCCCCCAGCCCCCAGCCAGGCCCATCGGCCCCCGCGGGCAGGCCCGAGAGTCAGGTCTCTGGCTTTGACTTCAACGGCCCCTACCTGGGGCTACCCCGCAGCCGCTCCCTGCCTGACGTGGCGGGCCCGCCAGAGTCCCCGCAGAGAGGCGGGGGCCAGAAGCCACAGCCCTCAGGGTCCCTGGAGTACCTGTGTCTTCCCGCGGGAGGCCAGGTCCAGTTGGTCCCACTGGCCCAGGTGATGAAACAGGACCGGGCCAAGGATTTGGAGAGGACCCTCGGCCCGGGGGCTGAAGGGAACCCTTCCCTGGAGTCAGGGGCTGGCCTTGCCTCTGCTGTTCACAGGTCAATGGTGGGCAGTCAAGACCCAAAGGACAGGGCCCTCACAGCTCTGCCCATGGGCTCTGGGGGGCCCAAGGATGGGGTTACGGCCTCTGGTTATGTCACCACCGTAGACCTGGCCCTTCCCTTGCCCACAGGACTGCCATCTGTCTGCAAGGTCCACCCTCTGGGCCTGCCCTCCGACCAGAGCCCCAGCCTCAGTCTTGGACCGGCTGGTGGGCCCTGTGGCATCCCAGCCCCCATGAGGCCAAAAATTGAGGCCTATGTGGACATCCCTCCAACCCCAGGCCAGTCTCCCAAGTCCCCTCTGGGCAGTCCTGCCCCTCCTGCAGCCAGCAGCCCCACCCTGAGCCCAGGGGAGCCCAGAGTGGAGGTGACCCCCGTCTCCCCGCACCCTGAGGGGCTCCTGGTCCTGCAGCAGGTGGGCGACTACTGCTTCCTGCCTGGCCTGGGACCTGGCCCTCTCTCACCCCAGACGAAGCCCTCTTCCCCAGGTCCCTGTCCTGAGACCAGGGACGACGACCACGTCTTCCAGCCCAAGAAGGCCCCGTGCCCAGCCATTCCCCAGATGCCAGCCGTCCGGCATTTCAAAGCCCTAAAGCAGCAGGACTACCTGTCGCTGCCCCCCTGGGATATCGGCAGGCCTGGGGAGGTGTGCTGAGCCCCTCCAGGTCCCAGGGGTCCCCAGGAAGTCCACCTGCCCGTCCCCCGCCTCTCCCAGAGTCACCTCCATGTTGGAGCAGGTGGAAACTCGGAACTTAGTCAACCTCCTACCTTCTCACTTGACCTTCAGCCAGTTAATTCTCCTCTCCCCGCCGCCTCCCGAGCTCTCTCACAGACACACACACACACACATTCTTCTGTCATGTGAATTTCATTTTAAGCTCCAAAGTATTGGCGCTTTCTGTATACTCATTCCATTTGCCCACTTTTTTTTTTTTTTTTTACCAGATTTCCTTGCTTTTGTCCCTGTCTTCTTTCTCTTTCCAGTGACTTATCATTCGAGGGAGTTTGAGGTCCAGGCTTTGCCCGTCCAGAGAGGACGCGTCTTGGTCAGAGCCTGTCTGGTCCGGTGGGGTTAATGGCTTGTGTCTGCAGCCTGGTCCTGGCAGGGGCGAATGCATGGGGAGGGAAGAGGCCCCCGGGGAGGGTCCTGGGGGAGGGGGGAAGGCTTGGAAGAGCAGTGCAGCCCAGGCACTATGGCAAATTACCACTGACAACGACGAGGGTCACTCCAAGCAATGGGGCAGGAGAGGAGCTGCTCTGAGCCTGCGGGAGCCCCTGCCGGTCCCACCGCTGTGACCGGGGAGGTCGGGACTGCAGGCCACCTGAGCCTGAGCGAGCAATGTGCCTGCAGCACAGGCGTCCCTTCTACACCGGGCTGGTGGGCAGAAATCCAGAAGCAGAGGGGACTCCCAAATCCACATGCACTCTAGAAATGTTGGAAAGAACGGCTCGGCAAAGGAAAATAGGAAACTGGTCAAAGGCCTGTGCACTTTGGGGCTAACAGTCGACATGGCCCTCCGCCCTCCCTCCAGAACGACCTTACGGCCCCCACCCTGCCGGCCGTGGACGAGGGGCTTTTGATCGATGTCTGGGCCTCCACGGGGGATTGTGGTTTCTTAAAATCCTTGCCTTTCTGATATGCAAAAAAAAAAAAAAAAGGCATTAGATCACTTATATTGGCATTATTTGGTAACTATCTGGTTGCATGTGTTTTCATATTTCTTGGGCATTCTTTTTTTTTTTCTTTTACTGGGCTAAAGCCCATTAAGGACTTTGTTCTGTTGGATGGACATCTTTTTTTATTAAGTTTTTTAAAACTGTTTACACAGGCTCGCTCACGGATGGTGCACATTTCCCCCCCCCTAGTTTGTAGTGTGGCTTTTCACTTCGTGTATGAGGTTCGTCAACTTTTTTACATTTCGGGTAGATTTCCCGGCTCCGCTTTCGACGTCGATTTACAAAGGGCTTCCCCACTTGGAAACCACATTCGTCCTCATTTAGAGTTTCACTAGTACTTCTTGTGTTTAAAGCTTTGTGTGTCAAATCGTAACGAGTTTGGAAGGGATGTGCGGAAGGCCTGTTTGTTTTCCCCGTAAGAGTGGCCGGGGTGTTTCTTCATCGTTTGCTGCCACACCCATTCTCCGTCCCTCCGAGCGAAATGCCACTTTTACGATCTAGAAAGCCCCTGATACCTCTCGTGGGTTTCTAGACTTTCAAGGTTCTTATCTCCCATTGCTGTCTGAATGGCATCCAACTGTTCTGAATGTTCTAGCTCTATACTGTTTTGTTGTTGTTTTTTAAACAAGCGGCCAACCCAATGTTCTTGCTACTTTTGTTCCCAAATCCCTGTTCGTTACATCAGTGTTTGTGGTCAGGGGAAAAGGTATTCTCAACAATGTGTATAATCCACTGAGAGTGAAATTAATCACAGCACTTCAGAATATTCTAACGTAGAATCCTGTGTTACCGAGGAATACAGCAGTCAGTCCTACATGGATTAGAAAGAAATCCAAATGGAAAGTTCAAGATGCTTAGATATTGTTAGCTGAAAACAAAAATCGCAATAAAATATTTTCATGGTAAACCGAAACCAAAACCCTTCACTCATGTATGTGTTGGAACGCTGCAGGGAAGGGGAGGGGGCGCGGTTTGAAACCACAGTTGCATTAATGAGCGTAAATTCTGTGAAACGGAAGGTGCCTGGGTCTCTGAAACACCACGGTGAGTCTGGGGACAGCGTACACAGACCAGGAATGCGGAGCCAGCAAGGTGGGGCTCCTGGGACGTGTGGTTCCCCCCCAGACCCTGGAGGGAGCTGGGCTCCAAGCCAAGACCTCCTGTCCCCAGAATTGCTGCGACTCTGCCCACAGGGGAGACCCCTCCTGGCTACTTATCCTAATAAACTCTGTGAGGTGGGCTCAGGGAGGGATCCATTCCGCTCCCGAGTGGGTGACTCTCCAGCCCAACTTCATCCCCCTCCCATTTGCCCTGTTGACCTTTGATGCTTCTCTCGGTTCCTTTCTGAGAAAGTATAGTCCACAGTGTCCGTGGGATCTGGAGTCAGAGGGGAGCTGCCTCCTATCAGAACATGAAATGTCAGGAAGGGGAACCGGAAGGAAGGGGGTGGGGAAAGGACTGTGTGTGGGAACACCTGGGTGGGACACTGAGACAGAGCGAAACGCCACGCGGGAAAGCCAGCTTGGGGTCTCCTTGTAGTCGGGTGGGTGCGTGGAGGTAGTGCAGGATTCACACATAATGAGCGCACGATAAATGCTGAGCTGAAAGAACAATGGTTGGAAACAGAACCCGATGTGTCTCAGGAAGGGGCTGTGATCTGTTCGCTGGGCCCCAAGGCTAGGGTGTGAACTTGGGTGGCTGGGTGGCCCCTCTCACCCCAGGAAGCCCCCACCGCAACCAGAGCCGAGCTCAAGACCTCCCACCTTGACCAGGCCTCCACCTGGCTGTGCCACCTCGGGGTTCCACCTGCTGTCTTTGAGCCTCGCTCTGAAGCCTCCCAGGCTGTGAAATGTGGGTAACAAGTGGCATCAGCCAGTCTGTGTCCTGAACCAGGCCCCTCCGAGCCCGGGGTTCCCTCTTGCCCTTGCTGCTCTGCTGATGTCCCCACAAGCACAGCCCAAGGTCCTGAGGACAGCCAGGGTCCAAGCCAAGCATCGCCGTCCTAGAACGAGTTTCTGGGATCTGAGAAGAAACTGGAACATCGTTCGCCAGAAACCAAACATTATTACAAGTTTATTATTATCTATGTGAGTCTCCAAGCTTTAAATGCTGGGTACTAATAACAAGCCCTCAGCACTGCTGATGTGGGTCATTCCTGGGGGTCCTCTCCGACTCCCTGGGATCCTTAACGGAGATCCCTGTTGGACCAGCATTTTGGATGTTACCCCTGGCCTTCCAGGGCACAGTAGAACACAGGTCAGGTCAAAGATCCCGGTGATGTGTTTCTAGAAGGAGCCCTGTACTCAGGATCAATGGCTTAGCCATGTCCTGATAACCTCACCTGCCCAACTTCCGGTCGGCGCTCCAGAGCCATGGTTTCCGCAGGCCTTTTGTTCCAGTGTCAGCCTCCAAAGACTCGAAACTACGAGGAGTAGCATCCTAAGGGATCCCCATCAAGTCTGCTGTGTTGAGGTTGGAGGGTTAGAATCATCCGGGCCTGGAACCTCTGTAATCCCAGCTCCAGTCCCCCCCCCCCGCCCCCCTTCTGCCCCTTTTCAGGTCTTCACATCTGCCTCAAAGACACCGGATCGCAGGTGCGCTGCCTTTTGAACTTCGCTCTCCGTGAAATCTGGGCATGGCCAAAGATGACATTTTGCCCCTAATTCGCTCTTGCCAGATGTGAGCCATTCTCCAACAGGTTCTTTGCTCGAAGGATCTGTGGCCTTAAAGGAATTAAACCACTCAAAATGAAACCGCATTTGTAAAGAGATTCTGTCCTGCGTGATGAATTGCTAATACTCTCAAATTTCTACAGCGATTCGAGTTGTAATATAATGAAATCTCTGCTTTCTGCCTTTTCCTGTTATTTCCGTAATAGTCCTCCTGAAATGATCAGGCAAACACGACGTCTTAGTATTTGTACGAACCCTAGGTCTGTGTCCCTTTTTAACTTTTAAAGCTCTTAATTATGGTTTTCTTCATAAAATTAATAGCTTTCGCCGTCATTAGTTACTGAAGCATTTTGCTCTCAAAATGATGAATATGTATTTATACTTTCATGGACTGATTCAATTCCGGCATGAGAAGTGGGCAAGGAGACACATTGCAAGGAGATAAAAGAGAAGCAGGTGGGTACGTATATAGGATAAAAGAGGCAAAGTATGCGTCCTGATCAGACACACAGCAGCTGATGACGCAGAAACATAGGCAGGTGATGGGTGCTTCCCGGGAAGTCCGGGTGCTGGTTTGGGGGGTGACCGGCCTGGGAGCAGTACGTGGAGGGCCCTGAGTGTCTGGTGAGGATCTATCTCCTGTCCTGGAGGGGGGCCAATTACAAGGATATTCACCTTATTTGGTGAATTTGGTTCGATGGTATTTGTGCTATAAAACGTGTTGTAGATAAAAAGGATAAAATGCCAAAATGGAAATAAGAAATACTAAATGCTGGGGTGCCCGGGTGGCTCCGTTGGTAAAGCGTCTGATTCTTGATTTTGGCCCAGGTCATGATCTCACAGTGTGTGAGATCGAGCCCCACATTGGGTTCTACGCTGACAGTGCGGAGCCTGCTTGGGATTCTCTCTCTCTCACTCTCTCTCTGCCCCTCCCCTGCTCTCGCTCTCTCTTTCAAAAATAAATAAATAAACTTTCAAAAGAAGAAATATTGGGGCACTGACTGGCTCCGTCAGTTGAGGGTCCAACTTTGGCTCAGGTCATGATCTCACAGTTCCTGAGTTCCAGCCCCGTGTGCAGCTCTGTGCTGACAGCTCAGAACCTGGAGCCTGTCTTTGAATTCTGTGTCTCCCTCTCTCTCTGCACCATCTCTGCTGTCTCTCTCTCTCTCTCTCTCAAAAATAAATAAACATTGGAGTGCCTGGGTGGCTCAGTCGGTTAAGCGTCCAACTTCAGCTCAGGTCATGATCTCACAGTTCACGGGTTTGAGCCCCGCGTCGGGCTCTGTGTTGACGGCTCAGAGCCTGGAGCCTGCTTTGGATTCTGTGTCTCCCTGTCTTTCTGCCCCTCCCCCACTCATACTCAGTCTCTCTCTGTCTCAAAAATAAATAAACTATAAAAAATTAAAAAAATAAATTAAAATTAAATAAATTAATTAATTTAATAATTTAATTAAATAAATTAAAAAATTTTTAAAGAAGAAATACTAAGTGCTGGAACATATTACGTAACATCAAAGGTCCTCTGATAAATTCCTCGTCCACCTGCCTGCCTTCGTTCATGCTTCTCCCTTTTCCTCCCAGCCCTGGTGCACCCTTGCTCACGTATCAGCCCATCCCTGAGAGGTCATCGTGCATGGGAAGAAACGGTCCTCTCTCTCCTCCTGTCTCCCCTCCTGCTGCTCCCCAGTCCGAGGGCCCTCCCCACACCCCCCTCCTCTTCTCCTACCACACTGAGCTGAAATCCTCTGCTCACTCATCTGTCTCCCCTTCTACCCTGAGCAGCTGGGGAGCCGGGGCCTGGCATACTCCCAGACCCACCATAGACACCCCATGAGTTAGATTTGAACTTGATGTTCCTTTCTGTGCCAGTAGCATCTCAGGCTCCATTCATGATTTCCAATGATTATTTGGAGCAATATTTCTTTTAAGAATTTTATTTTATTTTATTAATTTTCTTATTTCTTTTTGAGAGAGAGAGAGAGAGAGAGAGAGAGAGAATGAACAGGATAGGGGCAGAAAGAGAGGGAGACTCAGAATCTGAAGCAGGCTCCAGGCTCTGAGCTGTCAGCACAGAGCCTGATGCAGGACTTGAACCCACAAACTGTGAGATCACAACCTGAGCGTGAGTCAGACGTTCAACCAACTGAGCCACCCAGGCTATCAGCCTGCGGGTAAGCAGCCCAGGCTGTCCAGGCTCATGGGGCATCATGGGGCCAGAAGGCCTGGAGGGTGGGCGGCCATGTGGAGGGGAAGGAGGAGTCCCTGTGACACCAGCCAATCCCTGCCCCAGGACGTCCCCACTCGGCTTCCTGGAGCAGAAGCACCACCCAATGGTGATGGCTGACAGGTGCTTGCTATTTTCAGGCACAAATGTGGGTGGTCTGTTTCAGGGCGAGGGGCCACTGGTTCCTCAGACATGTCGCTTTGCTGGGTGGACAGGACGTCCGCTGTGGGGCGGTCCCATTATTGGTCACACCTAAGCGATGCTGGAACCTTCTCTGAAGGGCTTTTCCAGGCACCTTGTTTCTCAGGACGCACCCTCTTCCCTACACCAGGCCACGCCCTCCCATAGCCCCACCCCATCAGCGGATCCCCTCTCTGTCCGGTCTGCTTCCTCAGACCTGACACACAGTTGACTCTCTTCCACCTTGGAGACAGTGCTCGCCCTCACCCAGCCAGGGCCCACGCTGAGCTCCCACGCCTCCTCTTTCCTCCTTCGGCCACCAAGCTTTGCCCAGGAGCCTACTTCCTGCTGGCCAGAGTCGGGCTGTCGCCCACCACGCCCCAGCCTCGTCTCTCACCAGTGTCACTGGAACCTCGTGTCGCTGGTCAGCCTGTGACTCACTTTGATCCTCATACATGGCAGCCAGACTCGGCCTGTCCCAGGGCCTTGGACACCTCTCCCGTGGGGCGCCTTCCACCTCTTAGCTCCCCAGTGCCCCCCTGACTGGTTGGTCTCAGTCCTCCCTACTGTGCAGGGCTGTGCTCCTCTTCGCAGCCCCCTCTCGCTTCGTGCTCCGGCTCCGGGTTCTTGGGCCCTCCCACATCGCTGATCTCTCCCCACGCGTTTCTCCAGGTCACTTCTCTCCTCCAGCCCGACGGCCCGGACCCAGTGGCCTGCGGGGCCCCTCCCCCTCAGATGTTCGAGAGATGCCTCCAATTTAGCGTCCCTCAGCATTGTCCTTCAACCCCCTGCTACTTCTTTCACTAGGGCCCTTGCCCACGCCCCCCTGGTCCTGCCAAGGCCAGAGACGTGCCGGACACGCAGCTACTCGTGGGAAGGGACGGCCTGAGCCCCCAACGGGGACCCAGACAGGAGGCTCTGACACCTGTCCCCAAGCTACATGTCTTTCATCGAGCGGGGGGGCATCACAGGGCAGGGGACACCCGAAACCAGGCAGTGGTCCCAGGAAGGGAAGTCCTCGGACCTGGTTCTGGTCACAGGCAGACGGGAAGACAGAGAGAAGCGTCGGGCTCGCTCTCCCGCAACCGGACTCACACGGAGAGGTTTGCGGCGACTCCTGCTCTGCATGGAGCCGTGTGGCCCTGAACGAGTTACTTCAACTCTCTGGGTCTCAACTTCCTCTTCTGTAAAAGGGGAACGTTCCTCGCTGCTGTCCTGCCGTGAGGAGTCAGTAAGATGAGGATCCTCACGCTGTCCCGAGGCCTGGGGCTGTTTCCGTCGGGCAGTCTTGAGGGCGAGGAGAAGCCCGGGGAGAAAAGGGCTTTCATGGCCGCAGACCATAGAGGGTGTGGTGGGAGTCCAGGGAAGAGGTCCTGAGTCGGGTCTAGAAACCTGAGCCTGTCCTTGAACATGGTGCTTAGGAGGGGCCGGGGCTGGAGACCCAAGGAGAGTGGTGTGCCGCCCCTCTAAGGGACGGGCTACCCCAGACCCCCAGCCTTGCCTGCCCATGAGAGGGGTTCATGTGGCACCTGCTGCTGGAATCTTCCATGAAGACGGTTCAGTTCCCGAGTGGGGTTACTGCCTCCCTACAACACCCAGGACATTCGTAAGCCCCAACCAGGCCAGCAAACCCCCACCCAGTGGGCCAGGGGAGCTGTACCTCCCCCAGTCCCCTCCACCCTGAGCTGGGAATACAGGGGCGAGAGCCGCACCATTATCTTAAAACAGAGTTAGGGGGCTCCTGGGGGGGCTTAGTCAGTTAAGCGTCCAACTTTGGCTCAGGTCATGATTTTATGATTCATGGGTTCGAGTCCTGCGTCGGGCTCTGTGCTGACAGCTCAGAGCCTGGAGCATGCTTCAGATTCTGTGTCTCCCTCTCTCTCTGCCCCTCCCCTGCTCACACTCTGCCTCTCTCTCTCTCAAAAATAAATAAACATAGAATTGAGCAGTAGAGAGCGCCAGTAAGGCTCTGAAAGGCCTTAGGCATATATTTATATAATCTTTCCGCCTTTATACAAAAGATAGAGAGATCCCAGGAGATAAATCGAATGCCAAGACCCAACACATCCGGTTTATGAATAATAGGCAGAGTCCAAGTTATTTCTTGCCCCTGGCTTGCTAGAAACTACGTCAGCTTTAACCAGATACTTAAAAATTCTTCTTTGTCTCTTAAGGAAATTTGGAATAAGCAAAAAAGTTTGATGAACATCCCCAAAGGAAGAATACACTTTGTTCAGAGCACACCCCTTGCGGGGCCAGGGGGAGGAATATCTGATTCTAGACTTATATTGTTTTTGAGCTGTTTCAAAACTCTGTAAATTGCACAAAATTGATAGAAATGACAACAAACTTGTCTATAAGAATGCAACAAATTCTGTTCTGTGGTGGGGACACAGGTCTGGGGGAGCCTGTCCCTTGGAGGGGGCAGCACAGCCCCTTCTTTGGGTCTCCAGTTCATTCCAATATTCCTAATCCATAAATGCAGATGTGTTCAGGGGTGCCTGGGTGGCTCAGTCAGTTAAGTATCCAACTTCAGCTCAGGTCATGATCTCACGGTTTGTGGGTTTGAGCCCCGCATTGGGCTCTGTGCTAACAGTTAGCTCAGAGCCTGGAGCCTGATTTGGATTCTTGGTCTCCCTCTCTCTCTGCCCCTCCCCCTCTCATGCTGTCTCACTCTTCAAAAAATAAGCAATAAAACATTAAAAAAAAACTTTAAGGTAAATATGTCTGTTCTTTGGACTCTCCTTGGGCTTGGATATAACATTTGTTTGGTTTCCTCATTGATAATGAATTACATAAAATCCTTTTTGTATGTTCATTTTCTTCTTACATGGTTTGATCCTCTTTTCTTTAATTTTTTAAAAATGTTTTTTATTTATTTTTGAGAGACAGAGAGAGACAGCGTGAGCAAGGGGGGGTCAGAGAGAGAGGGAGACACAGAATCTGAAGACAGGCTCCAGGCTCTGAGCTAGCTGTCAGCACAGAGCCCAACACGGGGCTTGAACCCACGAACTGCAAGATCATGACCTGAGCTGAAGTTGGATACCTAACTGATCGAGCCACCCAGGTGCCCCTTGATCCTCTTTTAAGATGAAAACAGGAGGACTTTTTAAATGGAGGACCACACAGAGAAAAAGGGTGATGTGATTTGCAGCATTGAGGCAAAGGTCCCCAAAGTTGATCACGCCCAGGGAAGTGGTCCAGGCACCACAGTAATGGGCATTGACCCCTGCGAGGGTCCATCACCCCAGCCACAACCCTCAACCCAGAGCCCGCCCTCCTCAGGGAGCCTTGAGAAGACCCGGCAGTGAGTCAGATGGCTCTTCCGTCAGGAAGAAGAAACGGGGGTGACTGTTATGCCCAATGCTTTGATGATAGTGATTGGGCAGACCAGGACCTGATGGTCCCTACAGCCTGGATCCACTCGACACCCCCTTGCCCACACCAGCTCCCGACCCCTATCGCCCCAGGCCCCTGGTGCAACCCTGAGGTCCAAGCACCCTCCACTCCAATCTCTCAAGGCACATGCTTACCACTTCCTGGGTCTCATTCAAAACTACTAATTCAAAAGAACCAAATTCCACCAAGGAGAGGGAGCAGTCAAAGAGTCTGGACTAAGCACAGCCCAGGGAAAGGGGGGTTCTCATGCTGACCCCCAAGGTCTATAGGTCTGAAACTAGGAACTTGGGATGCGTGGGGCATGCCTCAGTGGTGATTTGGGGGCATTCCCAGGATGGGGAGGGAGCTCACGGTGTCCTCAGACTTCCTCTCACCCCTTTGCCAGCTCCCCAGACCAGGGCCAGCCCCCAGGTTCCCCACGGCTGTGCAGGACCCCAACGCAGGCCACCTTCTGTGAGCCTGGCACCCCATACCCACCTCTCTCACCTCCTCCATCGGCCCCCTCCTCAACCGTCCCTGGATCACAAGCAGCTCCGTGCCTTGAGCTACATTCACAGTGTCTGTCTGTCCAGGTTCCTCTTGTGCTCAGAGAAGACCTGTCTGTCTCCTGCTCCTGGGGCCACCTGTTCCCTGACTGAGACACCTGGGTCCCTCCCCGTCTGCCAAACTGAAGGCTGAGATCCATCCTGAGCCCCAGGACCAGCCCTGGCCGAAGGCGGGGGGCGGTGGCGGGTAGAGTGCACAGGGACACAGTGGTTCCCGATGTCCGTGGCCCTCTGTTCTCATCTCGAGGTCCTATCTTTTTCCTGAGAGCCAGGGCCACATTGTGTCGGCCCGTGACTGCTGAATTCCTGCCTTCTTCCCCACACCAGAAACTTTGTTCTAAAAAACTCCAGAGAAAGACCTGTCCTGTTCTGCCCCTTCCCAGCTCCCAAATGTACTTCCTGTCCCACACCTTGCGTGCTGGATGTGGGACTCCCTTCCTACCAGAGGCCTCCTCACGGTGCCCCCAATTCACAAGTGGGCACACATCCTTCCCTCTGTCGCTGCTCACGGCTTAGCCTCCATCCCCTGCGTTTGTGGTTTCTAGACACTGAGTTTTCATCAATATTGATGAGTGAAGGGGAAAAAAATAAAAATAGGAAAAGAAGAATACTAACTTTTTCCTTTAAATCAAGAGCAGTTTTTACCCTCAACATCATTTTATATTTTTAAAAAGACCATTTTAATACAAAGGAAATAGACATGTTTCTCATCGCTGATAATGGGACGGTCCCTTTCCACAAAAAGGCAGGTGGCCCTCCCATTTCCCTCATTTTCCATCGGTTTCTTATTCCAACAAGGGACAGCAGAAAACGCCATCCTGGGCCAGTCCTGGTTGCTACAATGACTTTGGAACCTGCCATGGCCACCGCGTTCTGTATCCTGACCCCATCAGTTCTTGCCTGAGAGATGGGGACTCTCACTGGCCAGTGTTACAAATGGAACCTGCTGGTGTTACTACGGCGAGGTCTTACAGAGTCGTGTTTATCTTGACGACCTCTTGGGCGTGATCCGCATCTGGTCCGTCGCTCCCTGGGCCTTACAGCACCTGTTTCCAGGGGCCCCGAAGCTGCCTGGACTCCAGGAAATCAGATCCAATTTATGGAAGACACAGAAATGTGTCAGTTTGTCATGAGCGATTCAAGAGGCAAACTGGACTGAGCACTGAGCCGAACCTTCCAGCTCACCCAGAGTCCGCAGAAACCTCGCTGGGAGGCCACTGAGTAATGGCCGGTGTCATTCCGCCTCAAGCCACACTGTGAGGGGCCGGGCAGCCAAATGCGCGGTGGCATCAGGCTCTGATGGGGACAAGGGCTGGCTGCACTGGGACCGGAGGCAGGCGGAGCACACCCCCCAGGCCAGGATATCCCTTTGCCGAGAGGACTGGAGGCCAAGGTGGACAGCCTCTGTTGCTCCCGGGTGCCGTGGGCTGGCCGTGGTTGGGGATCCCTACCCTCCATGGACTTTGATTCTTTGTGATCCCCGTGAACTGGCTGTAGTTACCCAAGACCAGAAGACGGTGATCAGGCAAAAAAAAGTCCCTCTTCATTCCCTCTTCGTTATGTTGCCAGGCATGATCCAGACACCAGACACCCAAGCACTGTTCCCAGTCTTCCTCCCGAAAGTGGGGTTCTTCAACCTCTGAGGAAGTCTGGCTCGATACCCCTTCTCCTTGGGATGATGGCAGCACCGCAGTGTTCACCCGTGTCCCGGGAGACCCCCCACAACAGCCAGATGGAGCCGTTCCCGGGGCCTGTGTGGTGGGCAATCACGGGTTACCCTCGTCTCACTTGGGATAATGATGTAATCACTCTTCTCTGATCCTTATGAGACACATATGCATATCTAACGAGCACGCAAGTGGGATTCCAAGCACAGAGGGTTTTTAACATAATTTTGAGAAAGCAGCTTTGCACAGAGAACCTGTAGACATGATGTAATCCCTCCTTATTTGTGATGAGCAAGCTTTCTTTGAAAGGACGTAGAGCCCTGGGCACAGGCTGCTTAAGAAACAACAGTTGAAAGGACAGAAGGACCAAAAAGAAGAGAGAGAGGGAGATAGACCCCCTCTTCCCACCAGAAGAAAAAGTCTTGATACTTTGGTGTTATGAAGTCTTAAGTTCCATGTGGAATTTTCTCAAGAGAACCTGATAATGATGCACTGGGGTAGCACTCTCATGTGGATCAGGTCGTGGCTGAGACTCTTCCTTCTTCCAGATCAGAAACCTCTTCATCATCGTCCTCGTCTTGACTAAACCTTAGGCCAGCGTCTTTGTAACTCCAGGCTCTCGCCTTTCTTTCCTTAGAGAGTTTTCTCTAAAAACCTTGGAAATTATTTCTCTGCCCCTTTGAGAGATATGTAAGTCTTTTTAAAAAGACCCCAGTTTTGCAGAACAGAACTGTCTTTCTTGGGGGCCTGGGAGCCATGCCTCAAAGGGTAATTGTCAAGAAAGATGGCGTCTCACTCTCCCCATCTCCCTTGGAGGTAGGAGACTACCGTGGGTGGGCACCTTGCTCTGAGTTGTGATACCACCTCCTGTCATCAGATAGAAGAAAGTCGGGTGTCTGGGTGGCTCAGTTGGTTAAGCGTCATGGTTAAGCGTTGGCTCAGGTCATGATCTCAGGGTCTGTGGGTTTGAGTCCTGCGTCAGGCTCTGTGCCGACAGCTCAGAGCCTGGAGCCTGCTTCAGATTCTGTGTCTCCCTCTCTCTCTCTGCCCCTCTCCTGATCACACTGTCCCTCTCTGTCTCTCAAAAATTAATAAAATGTTAAAAAAAAATTTAAAGATAGAAGAAAGTCTGCTTTTCCTTTTGGTAAAGCCAATTGGCAAGCACAGATGGTCTCATGGTCTCCCTCTCTCACCAGCTCTAATACACAGCCCCTCGCCCTCCAACCACCACTGCTCTTGGTTCAGCAGAGTCAAGTTCTGACTCATTTTTAGTCTCTCCTCCCTATTACAACAGTCTTGAATCAAGTCATCCCCGTCTCTTTAACTTTGCCTGGTACAATGTTCACTTGGACAATTCCCAGCTTGGTGACTTGGAAGCCACACTGTGTGGGACAGTCCCTCAGAACCCCAAACACACCAGGAAGACAATGGCCCTGGATTGTAGGGAGGATGTCTAATGTCATAGGATTTACTTGTAGGGCCCCTGCTTTAATTGTTTGTGCCGACTGATTTCTGATCGTCACTGTCACTACATTGTTGGAATGAATTCTACCTGGTCAGATGCTCCTTTAAAAAATTTCTGTACTTGATCTGCCGATATCTTATTGGTGATTTCGGGTCTGCATGTATACGTGAGGTTGATCTACAGATCTCTTTTGGTGCTGGCTCGATCAGATTTGGGGGACATGGAAGAAAAAGTTTTAAAAGATAGAAATGAACAGCATGGCTTCAACACCTGGATTTCAGTATAAACTCAACGCTGTCAAATAGCACATATTATAAATTCTGTTGCAGGGAAAGAGAACAGAGGGCTGTCTTCCTTCATGCTGCAACCATCCATGGGGGCTCCAGAGTCCCTGAATTTCATGCTTCTTTCAGAAATTTGCTGAGCCTGCTGTGGATCCTCTATGCACAGCAACATAATTTTTGAATCATCATCAATTTTCACGAATTACAGAATTTAGCCTGAGCAATGTTTCACCAGCATCAGAAACAGCTAAATTATTCAGAGAGTCTGCGTATGAAGGACAAGGAGCACATGACCGTGGTCACGAGCCTCAGAGGCTCTCCTTGTTCCTGCCTGGGCTCTGAGGCTTTTCCCTTAGGTTTGAACCCTAGCCTGCAAGCCTGGTCCTGATGAGTGGCTAACAGACCTCCATTCTGAAAAAGATCTTCCCTCTTCCTAGGTGTGATTTCCCAAGCGGGGCTCTATGGTCTCTCCCCACATTTCAGGAATGGGAGAGTTGTACTGAATGACTGGGGACGTTTTCCTTCCCTCTTTTGCCCTTCCCCCAGGATCAGCTAACTAATATAAGGATTAGCCATTGCTTACAAGTGACTCGCCTTAAAAGAACTTAAAAACTCAATGAACTTGAGTGTTGAAGTGTCTGGGCCTGAGGGGTTTAAACGTGGTTCATTATTAAAGGTGCTTTTCCACTTTTTTCTACTATTATTCTGGTTTTTAGTACATTACCATATAAAAGGAGATGTTGGTTTTTTAAAAAATACTTTCTTTTACTTTTTTTTTGAGGGAGAGGGTGAAACGAGGGAGAGAGAGAGAGCATCTTAAGCAGGCTCCGCCCTCAGCACGGGAGCCCAACATGGGACTTGATCCCACAACCCTGAGGTCATGACCGGAAGGGAAATCAAGAGCTGGATGCTCAAGAGGCGCCTGGGTGACTCAGTCAGTTAAGCATCCGACTTTGGCTCAGGTCATGATCTCATGATGTGTGAGTTCAAGCCCCGCATTGGGCTCTGTGCTGACAGCTCAGAGCCTGGAGCCTGCTTCGGATTCTGTATCTCCCTCTCTGTCTGTCCCCACCCCATGTTGTGCTCTCTCTCTCTCAAAAGTAAATAGGTAAACATTAAAAAAATCTAAAAAAAAAAAAAAGAGTTGGATGCTTAATTGATAGAGCCACCAGGTGCCTCAAAAATACGTTCTCTTCCTACATGACACCTGGCATTCATGTCTCAAGCATCTGTGTCCAAAGAAAAGCCATGCCTGTCTTCTGCGGCAGAGTATGAATTCAAGTATCCGATAAAAACCAACATCGGAAAAAATTTCATCTTTTCTCTACTTCACTAGCATTTCTACTTCTCCCTGAACTGGTTGTGGTATATATATATATTTTAATTTTTTTGTGTTTGCTTATTTCTGAGACAGAGACAAACAGAGCACGAGTGGGGGAGGAACAGAGAAGAAGGGAGACACAGAATCTGAAGCAGGCTCCAGGCTCCGAGCTGTCAGCACAGAGCCCAACACGGGGCTCGAACGCATGGTCTGTGAGATCACGACCTGAGCCGAAGTCAGATGCTTAACTGATTGAGCCGCCCAGGGGTCCCTGGTTGCGGTATATTTTACATGATAGCTGTGCCTTTCAGCGAGATTTTCCAAACTATTGGCATAAATTTGCGCATAATATTTCTTATAATTCTATTAATTTTCTCTCTCTCCATGACAGCCTCTACTTTTCTTATTTGGACACTAGACACTGTTGTTTTCTCTTTTAAAAATGTGAAATGGGCAAGGTCAACACGAAAGCTTCTAGCCATTCGGGATAAAATTATTGATACAATCTTTATGTAAGACATGAAATCATTCATATCCTTGGTCTAAACTGTGGTCTATGCTGGAAGCAGGAAGAATCCTGGTATGACTTCATTCACATGAACATCCCACCTTGTGGATCATTTTCAGGTTTTCTTGGGAAAACTCTCTACGTAGAACCTAAGACCTTATGATACCCAAGTATCAGGACTTTGCTCTTCTGGTGGGAAGAGGAGAATCTTTCTTCCTTCCAAGTTCAGACAGTTGGTTGCCAGACCTATTTTGAAACAGAACGATGGTTGCATTGGTTGCATTATTAACTCATCTCCATGCTGCGGTTTGTTCCGGACTTAACCTCACGCACGATCAATCATTAACATTGCCTTTTTACCCTTACTTTCTGTTTGCCCACTGATGGTAGAAACCCAATGGGGTTTGTCTTGATGTATCTGATCGTAGCGGGTCTCAAAAAGCCCCTCACTGTCTGGAAGAATGCTGACATCCAGACTGTTTCAAGCGCCCCCTCCGGAGGTTTCAAGAAACCCTCCTGTGTATTCACCTCCCTTCCCAAACCTATGTAAGCTGTCCCTAGGTTCAACAGGGCAAGGCAGCTTCTCACTGGGCTGCCCTCCAGATGATAAAGCTTCCTTTTCTCCAAAACAGGTGTCTCAGATATTGGCTTTCTGCAGTTCTGTCTGAGCTCTGTAACCCTTCCTTCCTCCCTTCCCTCCTTCCCTTCCCTGCCTTCCCTCGTTTTACTTTCTCTAGCTGTTGTCTGTTTTTCTTAAGCAGCCTATGCCACGGGCTTCGTGTTCTTCTAGGAAAAGCTTGCTCGTTTCCAATAAGAGGGAATTACATCATGTCTGCAAGTTGCTCAAAGTTGTTCTCTCAAAATGATGTTGCAAGAGATTCTGTGTGGGTGGCATTCCGCTTACTCGCGCTTTCTATATGTACACGTTTCTCCTAAACGTGAGCAGGATAAGAAAGTCAGGAGAGATCCTAAGACTTCTCATCACAAGGAGAATTTCCCCTTCCCCCCCGCCGCCGCTCTTTTCTTTTCTTCTTTCTTTTTATTGTGTCTATATAAGAAGGTCTAGGTTAGCTGACCCTATTACTATGGTGATCGTCTCACAATATATGTAAATCAAGCCATCACGTCCTTCACCTTAAACTTATACGGTGAAGTGTCTCAATTATTTCCTCTTAAAACTGGGGGGAGGGGAAATGTCAAGGAAAGTGCTGACGTCATTATCCCAAGTAGGATGATGGGAACTTGTGATTACCTGTCACACGGGACCTGGGAACTGCTCCATCTGCCTGTCCCAGGAGGTCTCCTGGGCCCATCCCATGGGTGCCACCACTGTCCCAAGAAAAAGGGTCAAAGCCAGACTCTAAGACTGTCCTGGATGTTGGAGAACCCCATCTATGAGCACAAGGCTGGGAACAGTGTGGGGACGTCTGGCTTACGACAGTGCTATGTATTATCTCATGATCAGAGTCAGACTGGATGTGGTACGGCTGGACCCTCCAGCTCAGTCAAGTTCCAGCCGGGGCCACAGTCACCTCAAGATTCAACTGAGCCACGATTTACTTCCAGACTCACTCAGTGATTGCTGGTGGGACCAAGAGCCTCCGTTCCTTCCTGACTATTGGCCAGAACCCAACCAACCCAACCACCGTTTAGTTTCTCAACACATGGGCCGTTCTATCCTGTGCTTCACAAAATGGCGGCCGGCCTCACCCGGTCATCAAGAGAGAGCCAGTGGGAGGAAGTTGAGACCTTTATCACCTAATCTCAGAAGAGACAGCCCGTCAGTAGTCTGTGGGTTGGAAGCAAGTCCCCGGGTCCAGCCCCCACTCCAGGGCAGGGGGTTACACAGGGCAGGCATCTCTGGGCACCCTTTTAGAAGGCTGCCTCCCCCAAGAGTCTGGAATAAAACCATGTGTGTGTGGGGATTGACTGGAAGACCAGGGATGTCATTTCAAATCAGAGGAAAAGATGGATTATACACACACACACATACTGTTGAGATCATCAACTCGCATTTGGAAGTTAGGTTCTCTGACTCACCATTCACAAAAATAATCTTCAAACTGGCTAAAAATCTAAATATAGAATGCCATGAAAATACTAGAAGAAAATACAGGCAACTGTTTTTATTTAAAAATTTTAAATATTTATTTATCTTTTTGAGAGAGAAAGAGAGAGACAGAGCACGAGCAGGGGAAGGGCAGGGAGAGAGGAAGACACAGAATCCAAAACAGGCTCCAGGCATGAGCTGTCAGCACAGAGCCCGATGCGGGGCTGGAACTCACGAATTGCAAGATCATAACCTGAGCTAAAGTCAGATGCTTAACCGACTGAGCCACCCAGGCGCCCCCTGGGCAACTGTTTTTATAACTTCAGATGGAAACGTCCTTCTAAACATGACTGGTGTGTCCAGTTCACAAGGGAAGAGAGTCTGTGTGGTTTTGTTATAGAATTGTATCCCAGGACTAGAAATCCTATCTGACATGTTGCAAATGCTGAGATAATGCTTGTTGAAAAATGGCTGAAGGACTAAAACCCCCAAACCCTAACAGAAAACACCTGCCAGTTTTGACCAACTACGACTGTATGTGGCGGAGGACACTGAGAAGAAAGTTAAAATAAAACCAAAAAGCAAAGGAAGCATGATGAATCCAGACAGGCGGAGGGCACAGTGCCAGCCTCGTGAAGGCTGGAAACTAGTCAATAACTCAAATTGAAAAACTTCTGATAAAAAAAGATCTATTTGTCTCTTTTTCTGAACCTGAACCTGTACCATCCGAACAGACCCTCGGGGGAGCTGGGGTTCCAGGTGTCCCCAGGGAACTGGATGCCACCGTGGGGCCCCCCGAACCCAGTGTCATTTCTTCCCCAGGGAAGAGAGAGAAAGAATGGAGAGGGAAGATGGGGGGAGGGGTTGGGATTCCTCTCCTCCATGGACACCAGGGAGCGTGTATGTGTGAGTGTGAGTGTGTGAGACTGACAGTGTGTGAGGGTGAGTGTAAGAGTGAGTGTGTGAGTGTGAGGGGGCGGGAGTGGGTGGGTATATGACTGTGAGTGTGAGTGGGTGAGAGTGAGTGTGTGGGTGTGTGTCAGTGCATGTGAGAGTGTGTGAGATTGTGCAAGGGGTGTGAGAGGGGTTGTGAGTTTGTGAGAGTGAATGTATGAGACAGTTTTTAGTGTGGATGTATGTGAGTGTGCATGTGTGACAAAGTGTGAGTGTGTGTGAGCGTGTGTGGGAAAGTGAAGTGCAAGTGAGTGTGAACAAATGCTTATGAGTGTGTCTGTGCATGAGTGTGAGTGTGTGTCAGTGTGTGGGTGATTGTGAGTGTGCATGTGTGAGCACATGAGTGTGAGAGTGTGGGTGTGAGGGTGTCGGTGTGCACAAGTGTCCAAGTGGGTGTGAGTGTGTCTGTGTGTGAACGTGAGCAAGTGTGTACGACCGTGTGTGAGAGAGCGTGTACAAATGAGCATGTGAGAATGAATGAGTGTGTGAGAGTGTGTGTGAGCAGGTGTCTGGGGGAAGGTGAGGGTTCCTTCTTCTCATGACAAATGTGCCCCACAAATGATCACAATTATGTTATACAAAGGACTCCCTCAAGAAGATAAAGGAGGAATATAAAATTAAAAAGGAAAAAATCAGGGAGCCTGAGTGGCTCCGCTGGTTACGCCTCTGACTCTTGACTTCCTGCTCAGGTCATGATCTCACGGTTTCCGAGTTCGAGCCCCACATGGGGCTCTGCACGGACTGTGTGGAGCCTGTTTGCGACTCTGTCTCTCTGTCTCTGTCTCTCTCTCTCTCTCAAAATAAATAA
This sequence comes from Helogale parvula, assembly GCA_004023845.1. Classification (NCBI taxonomy): domain Eukaryota; kingdom Metazoa; phylum Chordata; class Mammalia; order Carnivora; family Herpestidae; genus Helogale; species Helogale parvula. The sequence continues at coordinate 29,023 of PJEM01011637.1, read as the reverse complement.
GGTTAAAAAATGTTTTAATAAAAGAATAAAAATACATTTAATACATTAAAAATAAAAAATAAAAGGGACAAAATCTAGGAGCGCCTGACTGGCTCAGTCAGTGGAGCAAATGACTCTTGATCTCAAGGTTGTAAACTTAAAAATAAAATCTTTTCTTCTTAAAGGACAAAAATCCAGAAGACAATAGATAAGCAGACAACTTATAGAAGAAATACAAACGGCTGATAAAGACGGAGCAGATTGAGAGGTTTTTTCCCTGCCTCACCTGTTTCCTTGACCACCTCACTGCGGGGGGGGGGGGGGGGGGTCCGTCGGCTAAGCCTCCAACTTCGGCTCAGGTCATGATCTCAGGTTTGTGAGTTTGAGCCCCATGCCAGGCTCTGTGCTGACAGCTCAGCCTGGAGCCTGCTTCGGATTCTGTGTCTCCCTCTCTCTCTCTGCCCCGCCCCCACTCATGCTCTATCTCTGTCTCAAAAATAAATAAACGTTAAAAAAAAGTCTTTAAAGATTATTTTTCGCATAAAAGCACACGGAAGTGATGCTACAGAAGGTGTTCAGTGTGAGCAAGCTTTTCGGGGTTCAGTCAGGAAAAGGGAAGCCATTCTATGTGTTTTGCGTGTGAAGGACTAAATGCAAGAATTGGAGGCTTTTATACTTTATGGAAGAACAGAGACAGCAAAGATCAGAGAGTCTACAACCAAAGATCCCAGCCTCAAACACTGAGGGGATGGCCCCAGAGAGTTCTTCAAGAAACTGTGACTCACACCTGCTTCCAAAGAGGGCTTGTCCTCAATTGCCCCTTCCACATTTCAGGAGATGCCTCACTAGCAAATGTTAATCCTGGACCCCGCCCCCCCCAGAGAAAGGGATTCTGGGAGTTGTAGTTCCTGACTTCTCTATACTGTCCAAGAGACCTCGGTGGCACTGGCCGTCACGCCAACGTGAGTCAGACAGCCGGGCACAGTCCACTTGAGTCCACACACATCTCTTTCCCCATGTTTCACTCCCAAAAACAGGCAGTGAGGACTTCATGCTTCGGCGACCAGGAGCCAACTGTCCTTAATCCATCGGAGCTGTGCTCACTCTCTCCCCAAAAGACCTGCATCTCTCTTCAATGCTCCATTTACTTCGGATCCTTCCTTAGCTCAGTCACAGCTGCCTTAAATATCCAATCACATACACGTAGGATCAATAATACTTCGTGTTAGAGAGGAGTGGAAAAAGGAAAGATTTTTTTTAAGAGAGAAAAAATGGCCAAGAGCAAGGAAACAGCGTTTTATGAGCCCCTAGGCACTTAACGACAAATGTGTTTTGAGCTGAAGGTGTCTCAGGGGAAACCCTTAAAAAGAAATGTGTGTCAATCAAACTGACTTGAATTTGTGAATGCAAGTGCTTCAGAATACTCTCTCGGTATTTCCAAAAACAATAAAATGAAGTATCGTTTTCTTGTTACAAAGGGAGGGGGGCTGAAGAACGCCTGCACAGTCCTCCTGTCTGCAGCTGGCCATGTGAACACAGTGAGAATTAACAACGTTTGTTTGTTTCCATCCCCCATTCTGTTTCCCTTGCCCTCAACTAGCAAGGTGACCCAAGCCAGTCTTGAAGGTGGTTCTGCCTCTGTTGAGTTGCTGTAATTTTTAAACTAACCTTTGCCACTGGACATGTAATATTTTGCTTTTACATTTTATTTATTTTTGAGAGACAGAGCGTGAACTGGGGAGGGGCAGAGAGAGAAAGAGACACAGAATGGGAAGCAGGGCTCCAGGCTCAGAGCCGACAAGGGGCTCTGACTTATGGGGCTGAGATCCTGACCTGATACGAAGTCGAACGCTTAACCGACTGAGCTGCCCAGGTGCCCCCAGACATGTAATACTAAGGGGCATTGCGGACAATACCCTGGGTGCCTGCTCTTCCCGACTGCGTTGTGTGGTAACCATCTTCTTCCCCTTAACATCGCCACAGATCACTCCGACGGGACAGCGCCGGCCTTCTTGCCCGTTGGTTCAGGGGTGTGAGAACCCCCGAGCGGCCAGGTGGCAATCTCAGCTTCTGGAAGGACAGAACCCCTATTTAATTTCCTTTTAGAACCTCCCTTCTCTTGGGAACTCCAATCTCTAAGCCAGCAAAGCCCGACGTTGCAGAGACAGGAACAAAATGTCTGCTAGGGGGCCAGTAAGAAAGGGCAGCCCCAACGTTAGCCTTGTTTCTGGAGAAGTAATCTTGAGGATGTCTGGGCACCTCCCTCTCCCCAGCACACAGTGTCTTCGGAGAAAGCAGGGAGGAGCACTTACCGTCCACGTTGTTGGCAAGGGAGCACAGTCCTTCCTTGAAAGGACCACCCTCCCTTTCAGTTAAGGGGCTCTGGGTCCCCGAGCTGGCTCGCTTCTAGGGACTGGTTAAGGCAGCAGGACACCCCAGTGAGGTGGTCCACGTCCCATCTCTGTCCACTAAGAATTTTGTCACTTGTGCAGCACAGAGCCTGACGCGGGGATCGAACCCATGAACCGTGAGATCATGACCTGAGCCGAAGTCGGACGCTCAACCGACAGAGCCAACTCTCTGGCAGTCGTCCAAATGTATCAGTCCGAAGTGCACTGTGGCCCATTAACTCCTGCTAAAGGTCTCTGAGGCCATGCTGTGCTGTTCTTACTTTGTCTCTGTTTCCCATCATGCTGACCACAGCCACCGTTCAAGATCTTTCTCTCAGAATCCTCTGCACCTGAGTCCCACCTTCCGCCCCCACCCCCACGACTGAATGCAGGGAGCATATCTCGAAGGTGGCATCTCCCACTGTCACCTGTCGCCCCCGGTCTGCCAAGAAGAACCACTACGGAGCCCTTCAAGGAGGCTGGGGTCCCTGTCACCGCCGAAACAGGAATGACATTGCCAGAGGGCTCGGCAGCGTGTGGTGTGTTTGATGGAAAAGGACAGAGACAGACAAAGGAGAAAACGGAGTTCCGGGGCTGCTAATGCCCAGCGTCTAGTAGCTTCTGTCCTCCAACGGTGACCTGCACCTGCCCCGAGCGTCTCCACAGAGGTTACGGGAGGTGCGGGGGTGGGGAGGGGCCCCCCAAAGATCCAGCTGGTGCTGTCAGTTTCCAAGCACTTGCACATCATCACAAATTACGTCCTGTTAGGAACTTGTTCTGACGACGATCCGCTCCGAGCACACTCTGCGTGCTTGTTAGATAATATTTTCGTCTTGTGCAGCTGCACATCCCCAGTACAGCTCGTGCCCCCAGATGACTGCGGGGAGCCGGGCTCCTCCGTCCTCAGTGAGCCTCGCCGCGTCTTGTCACACCAACGGACGTCTTCTTCCCCAGCTATCAACCTCTGACTGACAGACAAGAAATGCACATAATTAGGTTGCACAGGGTGATTTTTAAGGTGTGCGAGTATGACTTAATATGTGTGCCAATTATGAAATGATCACCACGATCGAGCGCATCAATACGTCCGTGGCCTCATATAGTTACTGTGTGTGTGTGGTGAGAGCACTGTGATTTACTCTCAGCAAATTCCAGGTCCACAAGAGAGCAGTATTAACTACAATCACTGCGCTATTCCCTAGGTCCCCAGAACGCAGTCCTCTTATAACTGGAAGTCTGTACCCTTGGCTAAGTTTGTACCTCTCCTCGTTTCCCCCACCCCCGGCTCCTGGCCACCCCTCTACCCTCTGATTCTATAAGTTGGACTTTTGCAGATTTCATACATAAGCGAGATCATAGAATCCTTGTCTTTGTGTGTCTGGCTTATTTCGCATAGCCTAATGTGCGCCTAGGTGATCCCTGCTGTCAAAAACGGCAGAATTTCCTTTTTATGGCTGAATAATATTTCATTATATACATATATCTATATATATACACACATACATTTATGGACACACTAACTCACATATATAATTAATTATTGGAATATATATGGAATAAAATCTATATATTGGTTTTTGTTATTTATAGTAGGTTATTTCAGGGGGTTGTTTTGTTTGTTCGATCTTGCCCCGAGTTGTAACAGTTCTTTATGTATGTTGGATATTAATCCCTTATCAGATGTAAAATTTGCAAACATTTTCTCCCATTTGTGGGTTGTTTTTCATTTTGTTGATGGTTTCCTTTGCTGTGCAGAAGCTTTTCAGTTTGAGGTGTTCCCAGCTGTTTATTATTATTTATTTATTTTTTAATTACCTGAGCCAAAATCAAGAGTCAGGTGTTCAACCAACTGAGCCACCCAGGCACTGCCATCTGTCTGTTTTTGCTTCTGTTCCCCGTGTCTCTGGTTATTTTTGCCAAATTATTGCCAAAACCAACGTCAAGAGCTTTTCCCGTATGTTTTATTCCAGGTTTCTAATTTCAGGCCTTACACTTAAGTCTTCAATCTGTTTCAAGTTGAATATTGTCCATGATCCAATTTTCCTCCAAATTTAGACAGAGAGGTGCCAAGGACCCTACGTCTGAAAAGAATCACAAGCGATGGGGGTGCGGTGTCCTCTCTGGGTCCTGCAACCCCAAATCATCTGTGACACACCCTGGCACTCCCCCACCCCACCCCTGCCGCCCATCCCCGACGCCTGAGTGGAGAGGTGAAAGATAGTCACGGGGGAGTGGGTGGCCACTTGGAAAAGCTGGGGCTCTTCCCGTCTCTCCCTGTGGGGAAGGGGGCTTGTTCCTCACCACCACAAGCCAGGCAAGGATGCTTCCGGTACAGCCACTAGTCGAGGCTTGGGGCGCATGCAGGAAAGGGGGACGGGCATTCCGCACCCCAGTTACATGGGGGCCCTTGCTGCTCTGCCTTCTGAACGGCCAGCAAGGAGGAAAGGGAACCGAAGGCGGTGGTGGGTGCGGTCAGTGGATGCAGCGGGGCTGTGTGCACCCCTCATCTGATGGATCACGTTCACTCAGACTCTGGGAAGGTATCGAGGCTCCAGACCCCACCCTGGCAAGGACCCCCCTCCAGCCGGCAGAAGCCATGGGGTGTTCTAAGGAGGAAGACAGGACCGGGGTGGGATGGGGAGTCACTGAGTCCCTTGCACCCCCCTCATCAGGACCCTGTTCCGTGCAGATATACCCACGGAGTATGCACCCCTTCTCCCCGAGAGGGAGGGCCCCGACGGCTGGTCAGAGCCAGCCAGAGAAGCAGCCACGTGTCCCAGAGACCGTCCGTCTGTCCGTCCACACAGGCACCGGTAAAGAGGTACACGCTTCTCCAGCCCTTGCACCCTAAGAGGTCAGAGAAGCCAGAAGCATGAGGAGAGGGGTGAGGGGAGCCAGGGGACCAAGACGCTTTTTGTCTGGTTCTCTCCGAAAGGGCTCAAGCCCTCAGGAAGCAAGAACGAGACCGGGCGGAAGTGGGCCTTTAAATAACAGGCCTCGGTCTGGTGAATTTGCCCGAGGTGTCATTGAGGGATCTGAAGGGGACAGTCCACCATGGTGGTGAAGGTGCCGAAATTGGGGAAAATAAAACCGCCCCACGGGGTGCTGGCGGGGCTCCATCGGTTAAGCGTCTGACTCGTGATTTCGGCTCAGGTCATGATCTCACGCTTGATGAGCTCAGGGCCCACATCGGGCTCTGTGCTGACAATGCGGGGCCTCCCTACCCACCTGTGCTTGCTTGCTCTCTCTCTCTCCCTCGCTCACTCGCGCTCTCTCTCTCAAAATAAATAAATAAACTCTAAAAACTGCCTTGTGGGTGCACCCACTGAGAGCAGACTGTTCAACCAACCGGCCGCCTACATTATGCTGAAGTCAGACTTAGGAATATATTGGATCCAAGCATCAGCGGCGTCATATTAAATGAAAATTAGGTTGAAGAATGTGTGCAGAATATAAGTCTATTTAGGGGGAGAATAAAATACTTTTATGCGTATTTGTACACGGACGTAAGAAACATGGGCAGGTTCTCAGGCAGAAAAAGTGTCTGGAAGGGGCCTGCGCCAAGTTATTGGACAGGAGGAGACACTATCCCTTTTGTTCACAGACTGAAAACATGAAGAACCAAAGGGTCTCAGGTTAGGTGTGATTTTTACTTTTGCGTATGTGCTATTTTCTGTAATAAAATGTGTTGCATTTGTAATCAGAAAAGTTTAAGAGACAAGAAAAGAACAATGTTTAAAATGAAGGGGGAGACACGAATTGGAGGGAAATACAGGTGCTTCGGGAACCGTCAGTGCTTTTTGGAGAAGGGCAGATTCTGGGAGCGTCCGCAGTGACACTCGCTGCCTTGCTGCCCTTCCCCCGCCCCCCGCCCATCTCTTCCTTCCTGACAGCTCGGTGCTGCCACCCTGCGGCCGATGGCAGACATCACTTCAACCCAGAGCTGTGGGGCAGGGTTCAGGTTTCATTTTAAGACAAGAGGTTTCAGGGCTGAGGATGTAACTTTGTGGGAAATTCCTGTGAAAAGACCAGATGGGAGGAGGGACGAGACGGAAGGCCTGTGTGTGCGTTAGAAAAGCGTTTCAAAACCAGAGCAGGGGAGCCCGACACCAGGGGTGGGGCCCTTCAGATTCTAGCCTGTGTCCCCGGAAGCCACCCCTGCTTGCGCGCTTGCATTAGGATGTGCGTTGTTAGCAGCATGTGCGTATGCCATGCATTTGCCTGTGCGCACGACCAGTGCGTGTCGTGTGGATCGGCGTCCGTCTGCACGAGCGTGTGTGTGATGTGAGTGCGCGTTTTCTCAGGTGATTCTGTGGATGTTGGAGTGTGGTGTGTCTGAGTTTGCATGTTTGTGTGTGTAAGCGAGAGAGAGTGAGCGAGAGAGCGCAAGATTTTGTGTTTCGGGTCACGAGAGCCTCTGATCTCCAGCAGAGGCTGCTGGGAAATCATGTCCATGACATGACCCCTAACAGATGCTCTAGAACTGAAAGAACTTTCCGCACATAACCACTGCGTCCAAATCCCTGCACCGGAGACCTGACCACGCTCTCACATGGCTTCCAGCAGCGTAAGTCTGTGTCCCCAGGACGAGCCCAGGCTCCCACTGAAATGCCGGCCGGAGCCACCTCACTGCGGCCAGAATTTAGTGTTCGAGGCGCCACCCAACGACAGGACCCTCCGCTCCTTTTCTCAGAGCAGTCACTAAAAAGAACTTGGACTTGCAGATCTTCCCGTGACCCCTTTCATACCTCTCTGGATCTCCTATGACCCAAGAGTGCCTTTCTCCGGGACCTGAAAGCCATTCCTTTGAAGTGCAGTCATCAGGCTGGAGAAGCCTGTCTCCAGTCTCTGTGGGAGGACCGGAGACCACTCACCGTCACCGTCACCTCCCGTCAGCAGGCAGCCTGGCCTGTGTGACTTGTCACTTGAGCTCCCGCTTCTCCTCCTCCCTACCCCCTCACTCTCCCTTTCAAAGACTATGTTTTCCCCTCCTTAACTGATGTCTGGCTTTGTTTACACCCCTGCCCTCTTTCCCATGCGGGGCCCTTGATCTGCTTTCCACCCCCAGGTCTGTATGGCCTCCCAGGGGCCTGCGGAGAGGGTGCCCTCTGGCTGCTGGGGCAGAGCCTGCCAAGAGCTGCATGTGCCAGGGAGCGGGCGCCCTGGGAGCAGCCCCCATCCCACGTCCTCTGGAGGGACAACTCTGAAGGCCAGGGTCCACACAGCATCCGGGTCCACACGGCACCCGGGTCCACACAGCACCCGGGGTTCCTCGGGGAGAACGGAGTTCCTTCCAGCTGTGGGAGCCGTAATTTACCAGGTAATACACATTTCATTCATCGGCTTCCTTCTCTCTCCCTTCCCCACTTCCCTACGAGCATCTCCCAGGATCCTCACCCCAAACTCTGAGGCTGCCTACCAGGCTCAGACCCGCCCCGTGACACTGTTCTTGAGATGTTTTGTGTTGTTTTTTGTTTATTTTGAAGTTCTCTCTGCTCAGCCAGCTGACAATGGACCAGGACAGCCCGGTAGTGGGGAATGTGTTTGTCTCCTGCAGGCAAAGCCTCGCTCAGACTCCAGGAAGAGGGGCCCCGGGGGTCATCCTTCGCGTCCTCTCTCAGCTTTTCTGCTTCCCAACTAAAAGGGTTTCTTCGTTTTCTTTCTTTGCTTCTTTCTTTTTTAATGATTTCTGGGGAGCAAGGGCATGGGGGCCATAAGACAACAGCATTTATCAAGTGCCTACTCTGTGCCAGGCGCTACAGCAGTGCCCCACACTCAGGGACACTTCTGCCCTTACTGCCGCCCCGTGAGGGACGTTCTCTGTCCCCCACGGCTGGGAGCAGCTTGAGTAGCTTGCCCTGCAGGTCATAGCTGTTCCTGGCTGAGCCGGCACCTAGAGGGAGACTCCTGAGACCGGGGTCAAGAGTCACAAGGTCACTGAGATACCACTTCACTGGCTATTGTGTGCCTCGGTTTCCCCGTGTGTTAAATAAGAAGGTACGGGGTCAATCAACACTCCCCAGGCTTTGTGCTCCGTGCTCTTCCTTACAGAGGGAGCACATGATCTAAAGACTTCCGGTTCACAGTCCAGTCGCCTAGGTCGCCTCTAAACACCGCTCCCCACCCCAGGGGAGCTGGCGCTCGCTCAGACCAAATGGTCTTTAGCTTTTCCTGCTCCTTCCCCAGCTTTAAAAGATCACTGGCATTTCATTGTCAGGAAGAAATTAGAGACCAGCAGCAAATGCAGAAAATCCCTGTGTGAACTTCCTCATCTGGATTCTTCATACAAACATTCTGGAAGCCTCATCTCTGCCCATACTAATTCCTGAGAAAAACCACTGTTAACGCTTCCTCAGAACACTGTAGCCTAGTGACTAAGGGCATCCACTATAGAGTTAGACCACCCGGATTCAAATCACAGCTCTAGCACTTACTCGCTGTGTGACCTCGGGCAAATCACTGGACCTCTCTGTGCCTCGATTTCTGGATCTGTAAAAGGGGACAGTCAACGCACCTACGTTGCAGGGGTGTCATGACGGAGTTAATACATGGAAAGCCATCAGGGCTGGCTACTATCTCAAATGGAGCCACCCTGTGGTGCGAGTCTCCAGTCCGGGGAGATTACAGTCTCCACAGTGACTCAGTTTCTCTGTGGTAGATGTTTGTAAAGGGACTAGGGAATGGAGAGGTACCCTGGGTACCAGGGTAAACAGACCCAACCGAAAGGCAAAACAGAACCGAGGGGAAATCCCTTAGGAGCCAGAGGCGGAGAAGAAGTGAAGGAAGAAACTTATAATCACAAGGGCTTGAGAGCCTGGAGAACGAGAGGGAAACAGCTCTGGGAATGAGCTGGGGCCCCGTGAAAACACAGAATTAGGGTCACCTGGATGGCTCAGTCAGTTAAGTGTCCAATGAGGTCATGATCTCATGATTCGTGAGTTCAAGCCCCGAGTCAGACTCTGTGCCGACAGCCTGCTTCAGATCCTCTGTCTCCCTCTATCTCTGCCCTTCCCCTGCATTCTATCTCTCTCTATTTCTCAAAAATAAATAAACTTAACAAATTTCAACGGAGTAAATCTGAAGATCGCATTGGCTTTATTCACAGATCAGGCGGCCTCCCTGGCAGAGGGGACCTTTGACTAGCTGTGCAAAATGGAAAGATTTTACAGGCAGAAACAGGGCAGGGCAATTAGCAAAAAAGAAAGAAAAGTTCAGACAAGGTCACTTTCCCTGAGGGAGCAGAGCAGGTGTGCAGATTACGTCATCCTCCTTGGGGGGGAAGGGGGACGGGGGGGGGGATGGAGAGGCCCTGTGACCGGTGACCTCATTGGTGCTGACCAGCAGAGCTCCCGGGGGAGGCTGAGGCTGCATTCGGTGAAGTGGTAAGCCCCGTCCCCACCCTGACTTTGTGACTTGGCCTAAGTGACTCCATTTGGGGCCTGGGGTTTTCTTTTTAACGGGAGCAGCTACGGCGCTCTTCACTTCTGACCTCCAAAAAGCCAGCAGTCACAAATCCCCTTCCCTCAGATCTGGAATGTTCTGTCCCACCAGGACCCTGAGCGCCTCTTCCGGGGCTCTAGCGACATTGACCCTAAATCTCCTGCAGCCTGAAGCTGCCCGTGCTGCTCCCTCTCCCCTCGTCCTGCCCTGACCTTCTCCTTCCCTGCTAATAGGTTCATCTCGGTCCCCGATTATCACACCTCGGCCTGGGAGCCCCTGAGCAGAAGGACAACTCATCCCTGTTTCTCCCATGGTGCCAAGCACCTCGCCCATAGTAGGTGTTCAGTAAATACCGGCCCACTGGAAGGAGATTTGGAATAGGAGAGGCCCAGGCCTGCCTCCTCGCCATCGCCTGGCGGGGGTGGGGGGGGGCACCCTTTGGCTCGTAAAGCAAGGAAGGTAGCATTGCAGGGCAGTGAGCAGGGGGCTGGGATAGCCCCCGCCCAGCCTGCCTTGTGCAGTACCGGTTGTAAAGCCCAGTCCTCTTGTCCCGAGGACAGGCTCACTCTGATTGCCTATCTGCTCCCCGGGTCAAAGGCCTGTAAGGTTGGCCAGAGGGAACCCATGGCCAGGCCTTTTGGTGCCATAGTTCTCCAGTAGCCTTGATAATGAGCATCTTGGTTCACACATCGGTCGATTTGCCACCTCCACCCCCGCCCCCCAAAACAGGGTTATTCTTTCTGGGCTGACTTCCCAGGCTTCAGAACCTGCAATTTTAATATAACCATTATTATTGTCCCAGGTATTTGTGGCTTGCTCTCTCTGTGCCAGGCGTAACAGGGAACAGTGAGCCCTGCGTGCAGTAATTTGGAGCGACATGATGAATTCTAGTGCATTCCAGGTCTTAAGAAATCTCACACGAAAGAAACCTGTTTTGTGTTATTTAAACCAGCATAACCCCAATTCATTTCACAATGGGAGACTTTTTACATAACACCTAGGAACGCATTGCTGTGTTCCCAGAAACCGGACCTGATGGAAAGAAAAGGATGCGCATTTATTACACCCAGAAGAGGGCTGTGCACTGGGTCAGGTCCTGGGCGTGCATGTCCCTTACAAGGACCTCTGCTGCACACGAATACCAGGCTCTGGCCAACAGGAAGCTCTTCCCAGGGACTCAAGCCCAGCGTGAGAATCACCTACGGCTGCAAAGTCTCTTCTCGCCTCCAGACTATAAACCTGCATTTGGATTTTCCTCTGCATCTGCCGCATTCCCTGCTCGATCCTCCTAACTACAGAGGAGGTGAATCCTGGAGGGAGAAGGGGAAAAGGCTCTGTCTGACACTCTGTATCACCTCTGACAGTTCAGATTTGCGAAGCTGGCCACACAGACGGTTCGCTTTCAGATTAGACATATATTCACTCCATGGGGCCTCAGTTTCCTCTTCTGTAAATGGAGCTGTGGGGGCAGACGAGGCATGGTTAGAAAGATGGAACTTAAGGATTTCTAGGTCCTGGATGTATGAAGCCCAAGTACTCGGCTTGCAATTTAGAGAAACTGCCACCAGGGGGCGAGCTGGACAAATAGCTCTGTGAGGTCGTGGACTGGCTCCAGGGGTAGAGAGCATCAGAGGTTGGTTTTTTAGGTTCTCCCTCAGGTTGTGCTTGGATAGGTCAGAAATTATGAAGATGGTTCTGAATCCCTCTGAGCAAATGAGACGGCACGGATTAGAGGATAGATAACTTTTCCACCATGTGAATTAATGATACTTACAACCTGCTCCCCGTACCTCCTTGAATCTTAAGAATCACTGTGAATCCCACCGTCCAGGGACCTCAGGGGCACGGAGAGCAAAGAACAGTGTTGGAAACAGCACCAGTGAAATAAATGCCTAAAGTAAAAAATAAATTTAAAAAAATTTTAACCTGTGCATGTTTTATTTTGCCTGTATTACAGCTTCTCTGTCTCCGGAATATTCCATGGTTAACTTAAAAGAGCTCGTCTTAATGATCTGAGGTGAACTCTTTAACTGAGGCGAAGTCATGAAATCTGCTACAATGGCTCGCTTGTGTCGAAACTGAAATTGGCAACTTGCCTTTAAATCAGCTCCCAGCCTTCCGTTACTCATCCACGCTTGGTAGCATGTGGGTTCTCCTGAAGGGCAATTTCGCAGCTCCCTTGGGATCACTGAAAGCAAAGCAGAGCGCCTGGTCAGCTCAGTTGGAAGAGCACGCAACTCTTGATCTCGGGATCGTGAGTTTGAGCCCCATCTCAGGTGTCAAGATGACTAAAAAGTAAATTTTTTAAAAAATTGTTGTTAAGTCATCCAGAAAGTGAAGCATCTGAAAAGAGCTGAATAAATACCAGCAGCATCCTACCGACCCTCCTCCCTCGCTCTTCGTTCACTGACTCCATAAGCAACGGAGCGGTTCTGCGCGTGCCTTCTGAAGGTTGCACAAATGGTGCGTTTCATCCTGAAGGGCTCGTTCTGCAGACTGTCGTTGCCAAACCCCACGGGGACATTCCGGGAGATCTCTCCACGCTGGTGCACGGTGACCGGGGTCATTGCTTTCCTCTGCTAGATTCCCCCTTCTTCCGTCCATTCTCCTGCTGACGGACGTCCATGGGCGCTCAATGCGGCAATGAGCGTCTTTGCGTGGGGCTCCTTGTGTCCACGTAAGAGTTTCTCCAGGCTGCACAGAATGGAGTTTCTAGGTTATAAGATAGAACTTCAGGCTTGCTAGATCCTTCCTTGCTGTTCTGCACTCAGTTTATTGAGTGTAGGAGAAGTCCCCCTCACCTACATTTACTTTTTATTTTATGTATGTATTTATGAGAGAGAGAGAAAGCATGCAAGCAGGAGACAAGAGCAGAGGTAGAGGGAGAGAGCGAGCTAGAGAGAGAGAGAGAGGGAGAGAGAGAGGGAGAGAGAGAATCTTAAGCAGGCTCCATGCCCAACGTGGAGCCTGATCCAGGGCTCAAGCCCACAACCCTGAGATCATGACCTGAGCCAGAATCAAGCATCAGTCACTCAACCAACCGAGACACCCAGGCGCCCCTACACTTGCTTGTTGCCATTTGTCAACCCAAGAACTTTTAGTGTCCGTCTCTCTGATCACTGGGGAGAGTGAGCATCTCCTCAACTCTTCTGTTCGGCTTCCTCAGTCATCATTAACCTTTCTGTTCTGGCTAGTCTGTCTGCTTCCGGAGGAAGGGGCTGGGTCTCCCCTCTGAGACCCTCCCAGGGTGCAACCCCATCCAGGCCCAGATTTTTCCGTCTGCCTTTCCCATCTGGCCTCTGTGCCCGGCCGTGGGAGCCCTACCGTCCAAGGCTAACAAGACACCCGGGTGGGTGGGTGACCAAGTGACGCCAGGCTGGGTTTTCAGTCACATCGTGCCCTCCATCTGGAACGCTGTGGCTCTTCCAGTCCACCTTAACGTACCTATTCATGTGCCAAGACTCAAGAGCCACCTCCTCTGTGAAGCCCTCCATGACCACTAGCCCCATCCCATCCCAAGCTCTCCGTTGTGCGTCCTCGGCCCTGTATGAACTTCTCATTGCACGTGTAAAACTGTCCATATACCGATGCGTCTGTCTCTCCACCAGGCTCTGGACTCCTTGAGGAGAGGTGCTATGTCTTACTCATCTGTAAACTCCCAGCCCACTGGGCAAAGCTGGGCAGGGGGCCAGATGCACAGCACATGATGGTCAGGTGGACAGATGCGGCCCCCAAACCAGCTTCTCCGTCAGTCCTCTGCAGACTATAAGGTCCTTGAGGACAAGGACTGTATTAGATTTGTGTCACTGTCCCTGCCATAGATTTGTGTCACTGTCCCTGCCATAGATTTGGGTCACTGTCCCTCATCATGTCTAACGAGGTAGAGAGTTCGTGATGCTCAGTATGTATTTGCTGGCCTGACAGTAGGATTATCCGGGGGAGTAGAAGACAGCATTGGCCACAACTTTCTGGACTTCTGATCCCAGCTTCCTCTTGAGCTCAGGCAATTCACAGGGCCTCTCCAAGGCTCATTTTTCTCAACTTCATAAAGATGACAGCTCTGCGGGCTGGTGTCGGGATGAAAGAAGGCCATGTGTGTAAAGCACTTGACCTATAATCCTATGCACCTGGCATATTATAATCTCTTTATCAGACTAGTAGGGGGTCTGCTATCGCTGTAACATTCAGTTACCATATGGGAGGAGCACATAGTAGGTACTCAATAAAAACAAAGTCTGGTTTGCCAGCATGAGAGCAGTGCCTTGTAGAAATTAGGAAAGAGAGTGAGCTGAACTCAGCACGTCGCACATCATTAGGTACCCAGTCAATAGTAAATCAAGCCAAATTCACTTCCTGTTCTGCATCTTGTTCCAATCCTATCTTAAAGAAGCCGGCAGACATGTCTGTCTAACCTGAAACCCCATCTCTGGGGGACTCTTCCCTGGGAGCCCAATTCCCAGGTCCTCCGGGGATCGTGACTGGTTAAGGATGACTTTGGCTTTAAACAATGCAAAGTTGCCCAGGCTCCAATGTTATGAAGCCCAGAGGTGGCGGCCTCCGACCAGGTGGATGGGGCAGGTCAGCGAGGTCACAGACAGCCCACCTTGTGCCACAGCGTCTTCAATTCCTCCGCTCCCAGACCGTCTGCCAGCTGCGTGCAGTCAGCCCTGCGTCTTCCTCCCTCAACACAGCAAGAGAGAGGGATGCTCCCCAGCTCTCCCAGCTGAGAAAAGAATTTCCCAGAAGCCTCCACACACTCACATTTCTCCTTGCATCTCATTGGCCCAAACCGAGTCATACGCCCATTTCTGAACCAATCAGTTTGGGGGGGCGGGGTAAAAATTATCTTGAGACCAATCAAACCCACCCCTGCATTAGAGGCAGGACATGCCTGATTCTTCCTAAGTCCGTGACCTGGGGGGGGCGGGGGAGGGGTGTCTGGAAATAATTGATGTTCAGCAAGGAAGGTATGCACAGTAAGTTCCCACAGAGTCCACTGTGAAGCCCCTCCCACGGGGTATGGGGGAGGAGCCAGGCACTGCTCCACGCCCACATCCTGCCCTGGAATTATGAGGGAAGGGTGGGTGTGTTTAGTGCGGGAAGGTCAGGGGTGATTCTGAGCCCTCGAGGCTTCTCTCCTCCCTCAGCTGGTCTCTCCAGCACCACACACATCGGCCCTCCCCCCAATATGAAGGGCAAGCATCAAAAAAAGGAGAACATTCAGATGTGTCTTTCTTTATTGTTAACGATTTCTCGGCGTGGAGGGCACCTCTTCTCAGTCGTATCTAGTACTTGGAGCCCCTGCTTTTGCTCTTCTCTCCGTATTTCTCATCCAATGCTTTCTGTAAGTTCATATTCATAGCATTTTTCTGGTGCCACCGTCCTGCAGAGAGCAGGGAAGGGACCAGGTCAGATCACCCAGAGGATCTCTGGAGTGTCCGGGCCCAAGCAGTGATCCATGCCTCTTCCAAGCCCGCCCCAGAGCTCTACCTGTTGCTGTGGTTTCTCTCCAAACCTTGGGGCGAACACACCCTGCCCAGGTAGGGCAGCGCCTGCCTCCCTCACCCCAGCCCCGCACGTACCCAGATCATCCGTCTTCCTGCCATGCCAGTGCTGTACGTCCCTCACTGATTTCTCAATCACCTCTGGGGTGTAGGAGGCCTTCATGAGGCTCTGCGTCTCCCTGGGGGCCCCTGTGGAACCCCATGAAGAAATCCCCAGAAGCCCCAAGTTAACGGAGGTCAGGCACTCAAGGATCCATACCTGGGTGTCAGTTTCCCTATGGTGGACTGTGGGAGGGCAGGGGTGTGGGGAGGCGGCGCCTGGGTTCAAACACCAGCTCTGCCATTTATGGACAGTGTGACTTCAGACAAGTATTTAACCTCTCAGAGCTCCGGTCTCTTCATCTATCCAAAGGAACAACATTCTCTTGCAAGACTGGGAAGATTACATTACTGGAGATTCACTGGAGTACCTGGCATGGGGCAATTAATGCCTTTGTTTTCAGAAAATTTATTTCTATGTGTACAGTTAAAACACACACACAAAGAAACAAGTTACCATGATCAAGAGATAGCAGCAACCCCAAATGGAGGACCAACTCGTAAAGCTAGCAAATGTTCAAATGATCAGTTACAAAATAGTAAATAAATGTATCTAATGTTTCAAGTCACAAGATACTAAAGGTATAAGCAAAGACAAAGAAACTACCCAGAAAGAACAGATTCGTAAAAGAAGCAAATGGGATCTCAGAAAATAAAACATATAATAATTGAAAAATAATTTCGAAGGATGAAAAGAGGTCTGGGATTGTCTTTGAAATAATGCAGGGCAGGCAGATGGGGGGTGAAAGAAAAGATGGAACAAGATTGGCTATAAGAATTGTCAAAACTGGGTTATGAGTGCAACATGTAGTCATTTAATTATTCTCTCTTCTTTTAAGCTTGAAAATTAGCATCAGAATGTTTAAAAGCAAATTCAGGGTGGGGCACCTGGGTGGCTCAGTCCTTAAGCAACCAACTTCAGCTCAGGTCATGTTCTCACAGTTTGTGGGTTCGAGCCCAGCCTCAGGCTCTGTGATGACAGCTCAGAACCTGGAGCCTGCTTCCGATTCTGTCTCTTTCCCTCTCTCTGTCCCTTCCCCACTCATGCTCTCAAAAAATAAGTAAATGGTAAAAAAAAAAAAAAATTTTTTTTAAAGCAAATTCAGGGGATAGGGAAAGTAGTAGATTAGATGCAGGTAAGAAAAAAATGGCCAACAGGAAGATGTAACTAAGGAAATTAACTAGAATACAGCACAGAGAAGGAAAAAGATGTGGGAAATATGAAAACACGGTGAAGACGAAGGTCTAATGAGAAGGCCTAATACATGTCTAACTGGAGCTCTGAAGGAGGAACTGGAGATAATGGGGAGCGGCAACATGTGGAAAGATAATCAGAGCCAGAAGTTTTCCAGAACCGGTGAAATAGATGAATCCTTAGATTCAAGAATCAGTCATTATTTTACCCCATAAATTACAACCCATGTATAATATGTGTAATTTATGTATGTGTATATGCATATATACTGATGTAAATAAACATCAGTTTATGGCCACTTCACACACACACACACACACACACACACACACACACACGCCTGATCAGCATACATTAGAAAGTTCTTTAGCTATGTACATCCAAAGACGACTTAAAATACCAGAGACAAAAAAATCTTAGCAGTAGTCATAAATTGGGGCACCTGGGTGGCGACAGATTCTTGATTTCAGCTGAGGTTCATCTCATGGTTCATGGGTTCGAGCCCCGCATCCAGCTCTACGCTGACTGTGCAAAGCCTGCTTGGGATTCTCTCATTCCCACTCTCTCTGCCCCTCCCCCATACTTGCACTCTCTCATAATAAACAAACTTATATATATTAGAACATATATATACAAACTTATATATGTATATTAAGTAGCCATAAATTTATGTATATTTACATCAGTATATATGCATATACACATGTGTAAATTACACATAATACACATGGGTTATAATTTATGGGGTAAAATAATGATGATGATTTTTAACCTCTTTGAAGATTTACTATAAGCCAAGCACACAATTCTCAGAACTTTACAGAGCTTACTCACCGAATCTTCTCAGCAGCCCTGAGAAGTAGGTATCATTATTACCCACCCCCGCTTACTGTTGAAGTCACAGAAACACAGAAAGGTTAAGTCACTTGTCTAACGTCACACAGCTGGTCAGTAAAATCCCTAGGGCCCAAACCCAGATGCCGTGTCTCCAGATTTCTCAGCTTAAACTACTTTGCTTCTGTAGAATTAAAATTCTGTAAACTAACAACATGGAAGCGGAGATGGGGGCAGACAGAATAAAATGGAAGCCTGTTAATGTCCTTCTATTTTTCAGGAAAGCCTAAATACCTTGGTTAACTTTAATATCTTAGCTATACATGTAGAAGTGTCAAAAGTAACCACAAAAAATAGGAAGATTTTTCTTGGAAAAAGAGAAACCTCACTCAAATGCAAAACAAGAAAGGAAGGAGAAAAAAAGCAGCACCAACAGAAAACACAAAATAAGGTCATAGGAAAAATCCTAAATCCTTCTAATATAAATA
Source organism: Helogale parvula (assembly GCA_004023845.1). Lineage (NCBI taxonomy): Eukaryota > Metazoa > Chordata > Mammalia > Carnivora > Herpestidae > Helogale > Helogale parvula. Next base: position 11,094 of record PJEM01011637.1, on the reverse strand, counting down.
GATTAAGTCCCATTGGTTAGAAAACAATCAGACCACAAAAATATTTTCCAAATATATATTATGTAAAGCATACTTTAAAAAAAAAGGGGGAGGCACAGAGAAAAGATAAACATGGAAATACAGAAAACGATGTACCAAAGGCGCACTAACCAGAAGCGATCTGGTCACGTGACAGTGATATTAGACAGACTGTAAGGCAAAGGCATTGCGAGGCCAAAATGTGAGATCAGTGAAAAACCACTGTGATTCACTCAGACGATGTCATTGTTCTAAATTTGCTGCATTAGAATAATCTCGAAACAGATAAAGCGAAGTAGCCAGAGCTACAGGGAGAAATTGCCAAATCTGCTGTCCTAGGGAAAGATCTAAAGATACGTCTTTAGTAATTAATAGATGAAGCAAGAATATAAAGAAGAAACCAGAAGATTTGTATGGGAAAACTTAACAAGCCTGCTCTATTAGACAAACACAGAAGCCTGAACCCAGGAGATTATTTCAAACACATATTGATCACCTACAAAAATTGACTGTCCACTGGGCTATAAAGCAGGTTATGACAATTTCAAGGGACAGAAACCACGCCAGGCCACCTTCGCTAGTGACCACGCCATCCAGCCAGAAAGCCAGTTTTAGAGCGATTTTCATCTTTTGGTGTTTGTGGCTTTAAACGCTCACGTGACAGAATGTTATTAAGTTAGAAATTTGGACTGAAAGGGTGCCTGGCTGGCTCAGTGGGTAGAGCATGCAAATCCTGATGTCAGGGCTGTCAAGTTGGAGCCTCATGTTGGGTGTAGAGATTACTTAAAAATAAAAGCTTACAGGGGACTATGGGAAGGGGAAGGGGGGGAAGTTAGGGAGAGGGAGGGAGGCAAATCATGAGAGGCTCTTGAATACTGAAAACAAACTGAGGGCTGAAGAGGGAGGGGGGAAGGGGAAGGGGGGTGATGGTCATTGAGGAGGGCACTTGTGGGGAAGAGCACTGGGTGTTATATGGAAACCAACTTGGCAATAAACTATTAAAAAAACAAAAAATAAGTAAAAGCTTTAAAAAGGGAAGGAGGGAGGGAAGAAATGAAAGAAAGGAAGGAAGGAAAGAAGGAAGGAAGGAAGGAAGGAAGGAAAAAGAAAGGAAGGAAGGAAGAATGAATGAAAGGAAGGAAGGAAGAAAGGAAGGAAGGAAGGAAAATTAATTTGAACTGAAGATCTAAGGATGAGATAGATCTGAAATCAAAGCAAGCTGTGAAGGAAGCAGACTGCTCTGGATGGAAATTTCTAGTAGACATCTAAAAATCTGCCAGAGGAGGGCGCCTGGGTGGCTCAGTCGGGTGAGTGTCTGACCAGCTCAGGTCATGATCTCACGGTTCATGAGTTCTCTCACTCTCTCTCTCTCAAAAATAAAATATTTTTTTAAAAATAAAAAGAAAGATCTGTCAGGGGAATGTACCAGCATCGAGGTATGAAATGGTCTGATTTGGAAACTAGCCAGGATGTTTTGACCCTTGGCTTTCTACACGTTGAGTCACCCCTCCTCACCTCCAAAGCCAAGGTGTGCCTGGCTCTCGTGCTAAATCTAATGAGAGGCTCCCAGTGCCGTCACCTGGGAGCTTGATGTGTAGCCCAGGAATCGGGGAGCGGGTACCAGAGCTGGGAGCAAAAGACACTGGCCTGAGACGGCAGGGCAGAGAGGTGTGCAGCCCAGCCTTCCTTCTGCCTAGGGCAAGGGTGCTCTGTGGCCCAGGGGTGGGCGGACAGGGATTAGAACGAGCCTGGTGCCACTTAAATTAAATCCAATCCTCACCTGATCTCCCTCCGTGGTCTCCCTGCGTCTTCTCATGTCCCACTGTGTTCTGTCCAGACTCAACGTAACAGCCAGATGGGTCCTTTGAAACGTAAGTCACTCCTCTGTACAAAACCCTGCAGTGGCTCCAGTAACAAGACCAGTGTCTCCACAGGGTCCCTCGGCCTGATCGGTCTCCCCCGGGAATCCGCAGGCTGACCTGCTCCCCTCCTCCAGGTCGTCCACGCAAATGTCACCATCCTCTGTCCTGCCTGGATTTTTACAGTCAATCTCTCACTGATCTCCCTGTTTCTGCCCCAGCAACCCTGAAACTCAAGTCCTCAGTGACAATTAGAATGATCCTTCAACTTAAGTCAAAAACATGTCATTCTCCTGCTTGAATCTCTGCCCTGGCTTCCCAACCCCTCAACCCTCAAGAGAAAAGACTTTCTGTGTCCTTCCCTACTCAACCCTTTGCCTTTCTGATATCTCTCTCTCTCTCTCTCTCTCTCTCTTTAAGTTTATTATTTTGAGAGAGAAAGCATGAGTGGTGGAGAGACAGAGAGAATCCCAAGCAGGCTCCTCACTGTCAGCTCAGAGCTCCATGCGGGGTTCGAACCCATGAACCGTGCGATCATGACCTGAGCCGAAATCAAGAGTAGGACACTTAACTGAACGAGCCCGCCAGGTGCTCCCCCCTTCCTTACTCTGGTTCAACCACACCTGGAACAGCTAGCGTGAGCAGACAGATGGAGTGGAAACAAACACGGGCGAAACTCACCGGCAGTTGGTGCTAAAGGTGAAGCCCACCTTAACGGCGCCGGCCGGTTTGTATAAATACTACCGTGGCTAGCTGTAAAATAGTGTTGCGATGCCAACCGGTTAAGAAAACTTTAACAACGGACCCTTGTGAGCTGGTGCCGGCTGGTCTGAGCGGGCTCTAGCACAAGCCATGCCAAGGCTGTGTCTCTTGGGCTGGTGATGGGCACACAGGGCTTTTCATACTGTGCTTTCACCTTTGTGTGTACCTCTTACCCTACATGAGTGTGTGCAGTGATGGCTGATTGTCGTTACGGAGACACATGGAGGGCAGGAACCCTGAGGCCCAGAACAGAGGACAATCTGAGCTGTCTTCCCTCTCCCTCCCCCAGCACCACCCCTTCTCCAGGCTCAAAGAAAAAGCTAGAAAGGCTTCCAGTGGCTGTCTGGTTCCTTGGGTGACGGGGATCTGAGCCAGGCGAGTCTGCCAGGCCCTGGGGACACTGGAGAGGGCCTGGCGTGATGGTGGGAAGAAAGACGAGGACAAGACAGAGGTCATATTTTGCAATGAGGCCGAACTCGAACATGGAGACAGAGAGAAGCCCCTTGTGCGGTGGCCATGGACCCTCATCTGAGCATTCTGTTAACCCTTAGGCACAGGAGGTGACTCGAAGCTGAGGAAAGACTCTGGGGCTTTAGAGGCGGAAGGAAAATGTGGATCTGAGCTCTGATCCACCTCCGAGGACTGAGTGGTCTTGGGCACACTGTTTCTGATGCGCCTGTGAAATGAACTAATCGTTCTTGCTCCCAAACAAACAGGATGGTGGCTGCCCCACGGGGAACACTGTAAGATGTCCTCATCTCTGAGGGCCCTCTCCCTCGGGCGGTGCCACCACCACCTCTGGGAAGGAAAACTAATGGCCTGTCAGCTGCTCACTCGGAGCCCCAGGCCAAGGGACTTCCCAACTGCACTTCAGAATCCTGTCGCTGACCCACCGAGGGCCATGCCATCATTGTTATCCCAGCAGTACCAAGAAGGTGACCGAAGCGGAGAGAGGTAAAGGATCTTGCCTGAGGCCACACCCAGGGAGTGGCAGAGCCAAGCTTGGAACCTAGGAAGCCTGATATTGTCATCACTGTGACCAGATTAGGACACAGGTTAGGACATCAGAGGTGTCCGAGGTAGTGAGAAGCTGTTTGCCCATGGGGACGGGTTGTCCGCAGGGTCCTGGACATTCCCAGCACGCGGCACAGGGCCTGGCCCAGGGAGGGCCCTTGGTAGCTGTGAAATGAGTGTCCCTGGGAATGAGTCCTGGGTCTCAGACCCCATAGGGGTCCGGGAACGGGCGAACACCTCAAAGGCCTTCCCTGCCCAATGCCTTGGGAACCGTAGTTGCTGACAGCCTCCACCCTTGCCCTTGGGCCTGACCTTGAAACAAGTTGGACCGCATGTTGTAGCCCAGATCGTAGTAATCTGAGAAGATGGAGTTGGTTTTCATGGGATTCTGGGTCCTGCTGGGCCACGAGTTGGCCTTCTTCTGGCCCTCAGAGGCTTCGCTGATGGCCCTTTGAACCTGCATGGTAAGCGAGGAAGAGACAAGGGAAGCAGGGTCAGCCCCCTCCCTCCCCTCCAACTCCTCCTCCCTCTCACCCTGCCCTCGCCACCTCTTACCCCACCCCTACTCTGCAGCCTTCAACCAGGCCCAGGGCAAGCCGCTGGGAGAGCCGAAGGCCCTCCACCACGCACACCTCCCCACATGCCCCATGGACATCGAGCAGGTAATGATCATAGAGCCTCTTCCCTGCTTTGAGCACCTACTGTATACACCATCAGGAGGGCTCTGGGAGAACTCAGAGCCCTGGTGTGCCTACAGAACCGAGGCATCACCCAGGGCAGCTCGGTGTGGCTCCTTAGGTTTCATCAGGACCAGCTCCTTGTACCGGTGGGGAGCCAAAGCTCAGACTGGCTGAGGAACCAGGAAACTGAGGTGCATGTCCCAGTTCTGCCATGACCCAGCTGCTGACATTGGGCGAGTCTCTGCGCCTCTCTGGGCCTCAGTTTCCCTCCTTTTAAAATGGGGGTGGGGGCCAAACTAGATGGGCATTGAGGTAGCCTCCAGTTATGATATTTGCTGGCTCCGTGACATTTGTGTCAAAGCCAGAAGGAAAAACCGTATCTCTTGATTCAAGCCCAGGACAATGATGACCAAAGGGAGAAATGTCACCTTTCCAAGGCCGAGAGGGGCAGTGACAGATAGTGATCATAGAGCCAACCTCAAGTTGGGACAAGGTCCTCCAAGTGGGACTGGGCATTTGGGATTGTGACTTCCCAGACTAGCAGGTGGGTGTGGTCACCACACCTTATGATGACAAAGCAGAGGGGGACCCGCCCACAGCCTTTGTGACCCTGGGAATTCCACTTGCTCATTGTGACCCCAATTGGCTCGTGTCACCTCTCTGAACTTCTCTTGTACCATTTGTTCAAAAAGAAACCATAACTCGCTCAGTGTAGTTGCTGTGAGAGTTGGGAGGATGGCTTTGAAACTCTCTCTCAAGACGCCAGAGTGGGAAGAACTCTTCACATTTGGCCAGAAATAGTTTTGTCTCAATTTCCAGCTGATCCGTAGGGATTCCACCAGATGATGTATCATGTGGGGAAACAGTGCCGGCATCAACTAGTGCTGTCTGCTGTGTGCAGCAATGCCAGCATCAATTAGCAATGTCTGCCGTGTGCAGAATATGGAAGTTGTGGTATGAATGCCATGCATTTGCCAGCCTGGTATAGCCCAACTGCCTCACTTTACAGATGTAGGGACTGGAGCCCAGAGAGGGGAAGTAACTTATCCCACATCACCCAGCATTCAGGGGCAGAGCCAGGATTCAAACCCAAATCTTGTGATTCCCCGTCAATGCTGTCCATCCACTCAATACTGTCTCCTTCAGGAGACTTGTTCAAGTTAAAAGCATCTAATCCAAACACCAGACTTCTCATTTCAAAGTCTGTAAGGGCCAGACCAAGACAGCCCAGTTTGGAGGCTTAGCCTATAGAACTGGCTGAGTTTGGTGAACTTACTCAATGTCTCTAAGCCGTGGGCTCCTTATCCACACAGTGGTGGGAATAATAGCAACCGCCTCACTGGGAAGAACAAATGAGTTGTGCACAAAGACTTTAAACTGCTCAGTGCCTGGCACATAGCAAGGGCACAGACAACATCACTATCGTCAGTGATATTACTGTAGGGACTCTGTGCTCGACAGCAGGCTCCTTGGGGACCCTCATAAGTCTCCACACATAACCCAGCTGCGGCCCCCGACCTCCTGCGCCCACTCCGATACCTGCTGCTCAGAGACCAGCTCGTCCACCATCTTGTGAATTTTGTTGGGAATGACGCTGCCCTTCTGGTCCTGGGCTCCCATGTTGGGACCTTCCTTCAGTCCCTGGCACAGCTGAGCCCCCTCTCGGATAGAGGCCCTGCTCTCCCTCGAGGAGGGTCTGTAGCCTTCCTTCTTCAGGGACCCACACTGTGGGTCCCTCCCCAAGGACAGAGAGCCCCTACTGCTGGCCGTCGGGGGTGGAGGCTGGACCTCCAAGTGAGTCTGCCTTAGGGGGCTGCATTCCCGGGACAGGGTCTCCTGTGGGGAGACTGAGGCCTGGTACTTGAACTTGGGGGTATCCAAAGGGCTGCGGGCAGTTCTCCAAGAGCCCGGGTCCTGCGGGCCTTCCTCGCTGTTCAGACCGGCCCTGGTCAAAGTGGTTGTAGCTGAATGAGGGAGAGAGGGGGAGGAAAGGAGACAGATAAATGCAGAGTGGGGGACAGGAGGGGAGACAGTGATGAGGCGAGGAGGAGGAAGAGACAGACACAGAGCCTCAGAGACCTGGAGCTGAAAAAGGTGAGGCAGAGGGACCGAAGGGACCCCCTGAGAAACTGCCTTTTCTGCTCCTTTTCCTGATTCGTGCTGGGAACTCCACGCCGCCTTACCCGTGCCTTACAGACAGTGTAGGTCCAGGATTTAATGATTTCTTTGGAGTCCGCCAGCACCATAGACAATATCTAAAGAGTGACATGGTTTTCCAAGACCACGGACTCACCCAGACCCCTGGCTCCAGGACATCGGTGACTTACAGAAAACACCTAAACACCCGTCCTTGCTCCTGGCTGCCTGAGAAGACATGTGCACAGGACCACGTCCTCAAGAAAACCCCCAAGCCCCAAGCAAAGACGAGACTCGCTCTCCTCTCCCTTCCGAGTCTCCTGGACACTCTCTCTGCATCTGCACTCTCTCTACGTCTTCAATAGACTCTGCACTCTCACTCCCTCTTGGCTCACATTTCATTTCCATCCTGTGGGAAGCCAAGGACCCTCTGGCTGGTCTTGCGAGACCCCCTCTGGGCCCTCGGACCCGCCAGCCTGTGTCAAAGGGGCGGGGACGGAGAGCGGTCACAGCAGCCAGAAGCACAGGTGAGAAATCAGGAGAGACAGAGGAAGAAGGTAGTTCAGTCAGCCGGGCCTCCAACGGGACAGATCAACCCACTTTGTTTTTGCCAAGAGGAACTGCAGCTCAATGCTGTCAGCCCTGAGGCCAGGCTCTGTGACCTTGACCTCTCTGCGGTTTGTGAACCTAGCTCCATTTGATTAGTTCTCTTCCCGGCTATGAACCCCACAGCGATCCAGTGAAGAAAACCAGCAGTGGTGGGAGCTGGCAGAGGGCCTCCTTGGCTTGGCCCAGTCATGGGGCTGGATGGGCCAGGTCTTGGCTCCCCATTCAGAGCTGCTCCCCAGCCCCCACTTCCCTCTGCTGTTTTCACGATTCAGCCACTTCCAGGCTTTCCCACCAGCAGCCGTGCCTTCTGGCCTGGACTGACGCCTAGTCCCACAGGCCAGTGTCCTCCTTCTCTCCGCCCATCCCTGGCTCCCACCAAACCACTACTCCTTCCCCGCCCCCACCTCCCAGCGGCCCCCCAGGCTGGTTCCACTACCTGGAAGGCCTGTCCCTCCTTCTCAAAACCCTTCCCTCCAGTTCCTTCAAATGCTGTCTCACCAAGCATCCTCCCTGACACCCACCCCAAGCTGGCTCCACTCTCTCTTTCTCCATCACTGTTTCCCCCTCCAGGATGGGGGGTGGCGGTCTCATGGAGGTGGGGCTGTGGGTGGGTCAATCTTGGACCTCCCCCCGCGCCCACCAGACAGCTCTGTGCATCTGAGATGTGGGGTGGAGGCCATCAGACAGCAGTGAGTAGGGTGCTGCAGGGTGTCAGACCCAGAGTGACACTGCAAGCCATGAGCGTAACACGTCATTTCTTTTCATGCTCACACCTCCGACATCAGGCTGCGTCTGACAGTCGGTGGACCAGGTGTAACCAGCGGTGTTTTCTCTTTGTGGAGGGGAAGTCACATAAGTAACAGTGCATCTTACAACCACGGGGATGGTGACTTAAAACACTCAATTTATATAACGTTACGCATTCTATGTAATGGGTAGTAGCATATAAATTCTTTCTTCCCTCATTCATTCTTGCATTTTCTGTGCAAAAGACACAAGAGGAGCCCTTCCCCCACCCCCGCCTCCACCACCACACACACAGCCTCAGCCTCACTCCCTGCTCCCCAATCTTCAATCCCAGGTTACCGCTGTCAATGCGCTGGTGAGCTTCCCTCCAAAACCTTCTAGATAGCTCCTCCAGCCCTCCTGAAGGATACATAGTTTTGCTTCGCTTTTGTTTACAAAGGACATCAGATTCTATGTATCGCTTTGTAACTTGCTGTTAAAAAACGCACCAGTTTGCGTTGGGGATTGACTTCCGGTGGAAGACACAGACCATTGGGGCAGGATTTAGCAGCTGCCCCGTGGTGGGAATTCAGATTCTTCCGGGTTCTTTTTCAGAGAAGGCCAATGGACAGTGGCGGGATTTGCCAGTGTCTGGAGGTTTTATTTCACTCTCATGGGACCCTCCAAGTGGGTGCAGTGCCCTGCATAAGCCCCTCTCACTCCCCACCCCCATGAGGAGCCCCAGACCCTTCCCCAGGGCGCAGAGGCAGAAAACGCTTGCCTTCCTTCCTGTACCCCCGCCTCCCACCACCGGTGAAACCAGATGCTGTTTCATTCTTGCTCCTTTGTCATCCACACAAAAGGCCGAGGAAGAACCTGTTCCTGAGACCAGACCAGACAGCCTTCCCTCCGTCCAGTCCTGGTTCCGCCCCAGCAAACAAATGGGTGCCTCTGGGGACAACTGAGGCCTGCCGGGCACCCTTCTCAACAGAGTGGAGGCAGCATGTAAGTTACGCTCAGCACCCACTTCATCAACTGGGGCCCTTCCTCCTGCTCATGGGGGGCCCCAGGCCCAGCGCAGTCACGGGCTTCTCCTGGGGTCCCACAGGATGCCAGGCTCAGGACTCAAGGCACAGGGCTCCCCGTTTCTCCCAGGCCGAGGTCCCGACTGCTTCATCTATCCGCACATTATAGTGGGATCACCTGTCCCCCCTCCCTCCGCCAGCCCTTTGGGGTGACGAGCCCTTCACTGGCCAGACCCTGGTTCAGAGAGTCCATATTCACCAGCCCACCCGCTGAGGGAGCCCGAACCGTGTCAGGTGCTGTGTCAGGCTCCGGGGACACAACAGTGAACTAAAGGGCCAACCCTTGTCTTCTTGGAGCTAAATATTTGTGGAATGGATGAATGAATGAATGAATGGATGAATGAATGAATGGATGGATGAATGAATGAATGAATGAATGAATGTGTGCTGCGATCATTTCAGGAACCCCACTGCAACTCTACGTTCCTTCTTCCTTTCAGCTGTAAGATGGGCAGAGTGAGTGCAGCTTCACTGCTGTTGTGAGGGTCAGATGGTCAGTGGCCAGTTTTCCCAGCTTGGCCCTCGATCAGAGTCCCGTCCCCAACACACCCCCACTCATCACATCTGCAGATTCCAGGGCCCCTCGTGGCACCTGCATCAGAGCCTCCCTGGGAGAGGCCGGCATCCAAGAGTTTAACAAGGCTACAGTCCTGGGGTGTTTGGAGACTTTCCAACAGGCAAGTTCTCCCCGATCTCACTGGTTGGCCACTCACCAAGGGGCCCGTCTCAGAGCTGACCTGACCCAATTACTCTTGCATTGAAAGCCCACTCCTTGTCCTTAGGGCAGAGCCCCCACCTTGGGGGTCCAGGCCCAGGACCCAGAAGCCATATTGACTTCTCTACACTCCACCAAAGCACCCGCCCCCTGACTTCCTGACTTTTGCCCACACTGTTCCCTGCACCTGGACACTCCCTTCTCCCCTCCTTGGGCCACTCCACTCCCTGGGCGGGGCTTGCTCGGACCTACTCACCTACTCATACCTTTCACCCACCCCACCAGGCCCTCAGCCCTGCCCTCGGGTGCACGCCTCCCCTGCCTCCCCTGGGGCCCTGAGGACAGGGACAGGGCAAGGGACAGGGCATGGCAGTGGGGTGGGTGGGAGGGGCCAGCAATCTTCCTTTCCCTGCCTTTGATTTCTGTCTTCAAACAGAATGCAGAGGGAGTCAGGGCCCCATGGTAGGTCTGGAGACACAAGCAAGACCCAGACCCAGAAGAAAGGAGAGGGAGAAAGGGCTGTTCCCTGTGGCCCCCAGGGCGCCCATCCAGAAGCGGGTCCCAGGTCAGCCCGTCCTACCTGCTCCGTGGCCCAGCTCCATGGACTCTTGCTCTGGGACAGGTAATTCCAAGCTTCGTCCTGTAGACAAAGAAACACATTTGGTCGTCTCAGATGACGCACAGTCTCTGCAGAGGCAGATGAGCTGAGAGCTAAACACGGAGCCTGTGGCCATCAGCTGTCACCCCCCCCCCCAGAGACCCCTCCACGCCGTTTCCAGTGCTCTCTGGCATTCAGCGAGCTCCCCCACCCTCCCCCATGCCCCCTGGCCAGTCTCCTGGACCCTGGGCAGACTCTGCCCTCTTTGGAAAGCCCGATCACTTCCAATGCTAGTGCCTCAAAGACATTTCTCAAACAGCCTGGGGGCCCTGAGCGCCTCCTGCCTCCTGCCCTTTGCTGCCTTTTCCTTTACTTCTCCCCGATCTGAGGCACCCAGAGCTCCCCTGGGAGCCCCCAGTGGGGCCCCTGGTTGTGGGGTGCCTTGCCCCCCTTCCTGTGACTCTCTGCCTCCCTACAACCGGGATTGTGTCCCATTTAATAGCTGGTTGCTCCCTCCCAAGCCAAGGGGACCGGCTTGGCCAATACAGGAGAGCACGAAAGCAGATGGAGGGGATCTTTGGGATTAACTAATCCAGCCTCTTTGTGTATATATACACTGGAGTCCTACATGGCAATGAGGAAGAATGAAATCTGGCCGTTTGTAGCAATGTGGATGGACCTCGAGGGTGTCATGCTGAGTGAAATAAATTAGGCGGAGAAGGACAGATACCATATGTTTGCACTCATAGGTCTAACAGGAGAAACCTAACAGAGGACCGTGGGGAGAGGAAGCGGGAAAGAAAGCTGAAGAGAGTGAGGGACACAAATCATGAGAGATTATTGAATACTGAAAACGAACCGTGGACTGAAGGGGAAGGGGGAGGGAGGGAGG
>PJEM01011636.1:0-52839 GCA_004023845.1 Helogale parvula | reverse complement strand
AAAGAAAAAAAAATTTTTTTTTAATATTAAAAAAAAAAAAAAGCAGCAGCAGCTCCCCTGGTGGATAGGCATGGTTTGTTGTGGTAGGTCTTGGAGACTATTCTCAGAGGCTCCGCCCCTGCCTGAGGCGAGATGAGCAGCAGGAGGTGAAGTGTGCACCTTCACAGACTCAATTGCAGAGTCCCCACCCCCAGCCAGGATCGCTATTGCAATGTGGGAAAAGGGGAAAAAGAAAAAGAGAAAAGGAACAAAAAAAAACAAAAAAAAGAACCAAAAAACAAACAAACAAACAAAAAAACGAAAAAAAACTGAGTCTCTCTTGGTTTCCGATAGATAGTTGTTTTTCAAGGTGCTGTGCGCTGCTGGAGATGAGCTGGGAGCTCCTGCAATTTACGCACGCGCCCAGGCCTCCACCTGCCCACTACTCCTTGTCGCAGGTCGCATAGGTGCGGGCCCTATTTTTTCCTGTGGGCACCCAGGATTCGCGCAGTCCGTGCAGGGGGTGAGGTGCGCCGTGGAAATGCGGTCCGTGGTCCCATTCCCAAAATGGAGTTCAAATTGCTCGCCCCGGCCTTTCTCCGCAGCCCAGGAGGTCTGCGATCCTGGCGCCACAGTGCTCCAGCTGCTATCCGCTGCCCGGGAGGTGTGCGTTCCCGGCGCTGCCGTGCTGCGATGGCTCTCCGCAGCCCGGGGAGGTACGCACCCCCCACGCCGCTGCGCTCCGCTGCCAGGAGAAAAGCCAGGGGTGCGCTCCCCGGTCTCTTTCCTTTGTCTCTCTGGCTCAGCGCGCTTCCCCCGCGTTGGGCGGGGGGATCTTGCTTCCCCTGCCCGGCCCGCCTGGCGCGTTTTCAGATCTCCCCCGTTCGCCCCCACTCACTCAGTATTTTTGATGTTCTATTCTTTCTGGGGTCCGTATTTTCTCCTTGCGCTCTCGCAGATGACAGCAGTATCCCTCTCAGTTCAATAGATGGGGTGGACGGAGTTTACAGAGCTCCTCTCCTCTCCGCCATCTTCCCAGAATCCCCTCCAAATACTCTTTAGGACAGTTCTAACTTCAACCCACAAATATTTTCCAGAATTTACCAGTTTGCTACTGGAATTTTATATTCTCTACATCAAGTTATAATAAAATGATCTATTAAATCAATAAATGCCAATTAGAATATCCATTTTTTCATTTTATGATTACCTAATATATATAAGATAACATATTAATTAATATATAATTTTACATTACTGCATAACATATTAATATACATAATATAATGTATGTGATGGAATATCATAATTTATATTTATATAACTTATATTAATATATTGTCTAAATTAGTATTTATATACATATGTATTTATGTACCAACATTTGCTATACATTATATTTTTTGTGTCTTTAGAATTGTGCTGTGTAGAAGTGTGTTTAGAAATGTATAACAAGTGGTTCCTTAAAGTACTAGCCAGTAACTTGAAATTTCGTATCTCATAATCGAGGTCTAGCGTATCCTGTCAAATATACTTGAAGAGATGGCAACCTCTTATTTCAGAGCTTTGCTTTGTTATTATAATACTCTTCCACTTAACAACTCTTAAGCAATATCTCCATTTGCTTCAGTCATAATCATAGTAATTTCTGAAATATAAGAGCTGGTCTATGGTTTTATATAAAAAATAGAGAAGCTAAGGATCACTGATGGGATTCCGATAGCCAAGTGTGTGAACAGATGTTCTGATTTCTAGTCCAGTGCTTAACCTTTGGACTACATTGTCCTTTGGGAGTAACAACCACTGTGACTGCCCACAGCCTGACCTAGATTCATAAACCTTTGCTGAAAAGATCCTCTCCTTTTACCCTTCATGCCTTCATCAAATCCTTCATCCCATGTTATCACTGTAAAAAGAAAAACAAGTATTTCTAATGTATCATTGACTTCCAACTATACTTCTCAGGCGACCTGAGGCCTTTCTGCTGATGTAGTTCATTGTGCCATGAATTGGATCATCTCAAGTTTACTGACATAAGATCCCAGGGGGACCAAGAACTGCAAGAAGATTGTCAAATATTTCAATTTGTCATCTGTCACCCAAGATCCCTTTTCCCCCTGGCCCAGAATAATTGTGTACAACGGGATCTCAAATAAGAGAAAATGTTCAACAGGAATCTTGATACACATCAAAACACTTGGCAACACGTATCAAAATGTAATTGCCCTGAAGCTGGTAAACTTATTAAAAGAGAAATATATAATACCAAGGGGTGAAAAATAGCCTTTTACATTAAGATAACATCTTTCATCTGGAAATACCCCAAGGTGATTTTTATAAGCTGTGCAATTTGAAGTAATTTTCTATACTGAAATACAGGGACATATTGATTAATTTCCCAATAGCTGAAGTATATATTTATTTCAGAACAGGTAACTTTAAAACAAATTGCCTGTTCCTTTAGGTCATTTAACCCTCGCTGGCTAGCTAAATATCCTATAGGCCATGTCTTCTGCTGTATCATTGCTTGTGTGAAGTTCATGCGTGCTATTATTGGTAACATATGGCTATCAATCTACTACCTGTTAAAATCTTCTATTTATTAAAAGGAGAAATTCTTAAGTCCAAAAGTGGGTAGATAATTTTAAGGACACATGGGGAGCAACATAGGAGACAGACATGTTGCTAGAAGCCAAACAGAGAACCTATGGGAGAGGCAGAGCTCCTGGGAGCCAAAGCTGAGCTAAGGCAGATTTAGACACCTAAGAACCAGGTTTGTGTATTTCTAGTCTAATGCTCCATTACTGACATGAATCATTCATTGTCAGTTTCTCCTTACTCCAGCAGAGGTGTATTTGTCGCTAATCTTCACTAAGTCTATCTGCTCATGAGTTTGGTTGCCATCACCATGCTTCCTCATTATTAGCTTGCACAGTAATTGATTAATTCTTTTAATTTCCCAAACTCATGAGAAAGAAGATGTGCTTGCCCAGCTCATCATTTTTACACAAGACCACCTTTAAAAATCTTTGACCATGTCTTTAGTTTCACCACCCTCGCCACTGCCATCTATTCTCCATGAACTTGTAGACTGCAACTTTTTAAAAAAATTTTTAATGTTTTATTTATTTTTGAGAAAGAGAGACAGAAAGACAGACAGAGCATGAGTTGGGGAGGAGCAGAGAAAGAGGGAGACACAGAATCTGAAGCACACTCCAGGCTCTGAGCTGTCAGCAGAGAGCCTGAAACGGGGCTTGAACTCATGAACTGCCAACTGAGCCACCCAGGTGCCTCTAGACAGCAACTTCTTTATCACAAATTTGCTCTGGTCATTTATTTAGTTTTCAATGTACTCCCCACACATTTTGTGATAAAGTTTAGACTGTCTATTATAGCATGGCCATGCCTCATGATAGGCCTTAATACTGTTTCAGTCCTGTTCTTATCACTCATTGCCTGATATTCTACTCTACTATCAACTATAATGTTTTATCTCATTCTCACTAAAGCAGTGAGATTCTAGATTCTACATTTATGCTGCCTCCTTCCTCTACCTAACATGCCTGCTGCTCTTTGTACCTAATTAAACCTTAGAAATTCTTGAGTGTTTTATTTATATGTTGCCACATGTCAAGTACCTCTAGAATCCTCCACTTCTTGGGGTGACTGGGTGGCTCAGTTGGTTAAGAGTCTGACTTCAGCTCAGGTCATGATCCCACAGTTTGTGGGTGTGAGCCCCACATTGGGTTCTGTGCGGACAGCTCAGAGCCTGAAGCCTGTCTTCAGATTCTGTGTCTCGCTCTCTCTCAGACCCTCCCCTGGTCACGCTGTCTCTCTCTCTCTCTCAAAAATAAATTTAAAACATTAAAAAAGAAAAAAAAATCCTCTGCTGCTTGAGGGCAGGATTATTTCTTAGTACCAAGCACATGCTAGGCACACAAGTCATTGTTGAAAAAAATGGAAACAAATATATGTGCTTATGTGTGACTATTTAGTCTTTGTCAAATTTAAATAAACTAATTACAATGTATCAAACTGTTGATGTATTGCTTTAGTGTTTAATTGTTTATGACTTTATCTGCAACTTTGAGCAAGTATGGGGTAGATGACTTCTATTTTTCAACAATTCTTCATTCTCATTTCTTCTATCAACAAACAATTATTTCCTTCCATGTACAATGTGTTATATTATTTGCTAAAGAAAAATAAAAGTTGAAAATCTCAATGTCTTCTTTTGAAGACTGAAAAGGCTAGTGAGAAAACCATAATCTAAAAGAACAATAAATCTAGCAATTATGATGTAGAAATAGAGAATGTATCTATCATAACAGGGTAGTTTATGCTATGATAACAAAGGACTCTAAAATCTTAGTAACGGCAGCCCTATCTGTCCGTCACAGGCCAGTTGTGGATCTGCTCTACATCACCTTCATTCAGATATGCAAGTTGAGAGAGCAGCCTTTATCTGGATTATTCCTGGGTTCATAGTATGGGGAAAGGAAAATGAGGTACACATGCTGACTCAAGCTTCATGTCACTTCTGCAAACATCCCATTAGGCAAAGCAAGTCACAACGTTTCATTTGGGTTAAGCAGGCTGGATATTTGTAATCCTCCCACGGGGACACTCTCTTCAAGGAGGGACGTTGTATACTGGTGGACTAAATTCAACCCTGGCTTGTATAGAGACAAGCAGGATGAGTTGGACTTATATAGTTGGAGAAGAAGAAAACTATTTCAGATACTATGTGAAGATACCGAGGCAAATGAGATCATAGCCATTTATTTAGACTGGACTGGAACATGGAGTCTGTGGACAGATATATGGCTGGGTAGACAGCTGGGTAGATTGAAGGAGTCATCCCAGAGGTTTGGAAGTGATCAGAAATCATTAAATCATTTCAAACTGAAAAAGCAATACTGTAAGAGGTTGCTGCAGGTATTCGAAGAAACTTTTGGTAGAAATTGAGACCTGGGGTCTGGAAGAACAGTGGTCTGTTAGGAGACAAGTGCAATAATCTTGGTAAAAAGGTGTTAAGGGACAGAGGCATGCAAGATACTGTGTGAACAGAGGAAAGGAGAACCACAAGAGAGGTCTGGTTTTCTTATGCTGCTGCGGTTTTTACTAACTGCCTTATGAGCAGTTCCAAGTAATTTACCTTTTATACAATGTCAAGTTTCCCACCTCAGGATATACAGAAACCGACTCAGCTGAGGAAAATTAAGTCTTTGGAAAAAAAGTCATTGTGTCTTTAGTTCGCATAGCACATTTTTATTATTGTCATTTCTGTAACATATTATCATTATTAATTGCCCTGTACAATAGTTGTATCATTATAATCTATAATGAAAAATGAGATATTACGATCTTGAAAAATAACAAGAAGAGAGAGATTTCCAAAGATGCCTTAGTTTTTAATTCCCTCTCCCTACCATCTTGAATAGTAAGGTTAAAGAGAGTGTCATCCCTCTTCATATGTTTAAGAGTATTTTTTACAAATTAAGAGATGTGACCCCAGGAAACACTAACAAAATTTAGGTAGCATCTGATCACAGAGAATTTGTAAATTAAAAAAAAAAGAAAAGAAAAAACAGAGGCTGTCATATTGTCTTCTTCCAACTTTCTAGATCTCATACCTTCAGCACATCTGGGTGCCTTGTTTTTTCAAAGGAAATAAATAATGGGAATTGACATTAATATCATCCAAGCTTGTGGAGAACAAGACAGTTTTAAGTTTGTAAATGGGTGCACTGCTGCATGGTTCCATGTGGAACACTGGAATGTGGCCCCTGTATTAGAAGTCTATAAATTTGTGGTAAATTAGGTAATAAGGATCCAAAAATATTCTTTCTTATGCATTATACATTTCTTATACATTACAAAACTCCTGTGTAAAATCTATTTTAAGAACTTATTTGTATGCTCATATATATCAATGTGCTTCATAAAAATCTGGTGAGATTAACTTGAGAGACCAAAGTTATAAGATAAACAGTATCAGAAGTCATAGGAATCATCATCTATTGAACAGTGTATAATATTTTAACAAATTTAAAAATCTTTTGATAAATATTTTTAAATTTTATTTATTTATTATTACTTTGGAGAGAGAGAGAGAGAGAGAGAGAGAGAGAGAGAGAGAGAGAACGGGGAAGGGGCACAGAGAGAGTTAGGGGGAGAATCCTAACCAGACTTTGTGCTGTCAGCATGGAGCTCGCACATATTTACATATTTTTGTAGCATAATTGATTCAACCAAACTAAAATAGAAAAGTAAAAAATTTTTATTATTTTTGTTAGTTCTTAAAATGGGGCGTCCAAAAATATTTTCAATATTTAAATGGTCTGGTTAGCCTGTCCATGGCAAAAAATAGAGCCATTTCACCAAGATGAAAAGAGAGAATAAGTAGTAAGAAAGGAATAAGTAAAACTGAAAACCGAAGGAAGCAGAAAGCTAAGTCATCTGTCCACAGGATATGAAATGTGAAAACTAGCCAAAATGGTAGTCTGAGGTATGGGACTAGAACCATATACTTTGAGCAATCAAAACTCCAGGGCTTCAACCATGAGGAATTACAAAGGAAAACGGATATTCCATGTAATGGGCTGTCTTTTACATGTGAATGAAAACGTGCTACATTAAAATGTTCAAAAGGGACTATGGTTTAAAAAAAAAGGTTATGTGCTGTTCTTCAACAGACCCCATCATGAAGAATAAATGGTTTTACGGACACCACACCTACAGAAAGAAACAACCAACTGCAGTAAACAATCAAGTCTATAGCTCTTCGTACCCAGTCCTTCACCCAACCTGAAATTAGAAAACACACTTTGTAGTAAGTTTGGAAATTATTGATAAAAATTTAGAATAGCTTAAGTAGTACAGAATAATGGAAATGGAAAAGAAAAGTTATTTAAAATTTCACCACTATAAGCACACATATAACCGTTCTATGTAGTAAGTGAAAATAAATAACAAACAGTGCTGTCTATAGATACCTTCAGATACAAATCTGCATATCTTTGCATATGCATATTTTATTTTTACAGAATACTGTTTTTCATGATGTATGCTCATAAATATATTTGTATACATACACTTCTATATGTGTATACATATATTTATGTATTATAATCTTATAGGTGTGTATATATATTTATTTATATTTGTGAAAATTATTTGTACATTCTACATATTGAGAAGCAATATATTCTAAATATTTATATATAGAAAATGTGTATTTTTCTACTGTTTACATAAAATCACTTATATCTGATATAGAAACATGTACTCCTTATGTATACAAATATGTATTTAATATATTTTTATACTATGAGCAGTTATACATGTCATCGGGTATTTTTCTAAAGCTCTCATTTATATTGGTTGCATGATATTCCTTTTTTTTCTGTTCCTGTGGCAATAGAACTGATTTAACATTTTCTCTGTATTAGGATTGTTTTTTATTGTCTACATTACAAATAAACGAAAGTTGCCCAGTTGTCCTTAACTCTTTTTTATCCTGCCTTTATTGTAGAGGAGCATCACTTTACTGGAATCTTATTGTAATTATAGGAGTCTGTGTGTGTGTGTGTGTGTGTGTGTGTGTGTGTGTGTGTGTGTGTTTGCTTTAAAAATAGAATCACTGAGGGGCACCTGGGTCGCTCAGTCTATTAAGCTTCTGACTCTTGGTTTCAGCTCATGTCATGATCTCACAGTTCAGGAGTTTGAACCTTGTGTGGGGCTTGAGCTGCTGGTGTGGAGCCTGCCTGGGATTCTCTCTCTCTTCCTCTCTCTCTGTTTCCCCCTCCTTTCTCAAAATAAGTAAATAAATTTAAAAAAAAAATAGAGTCATTGAAATATGTCTATTATCTATATAGTCAAAGAGTATTTATTTAACTAGGGTTTTAGCCCTAGGTGGATTTTGTTACTACAAATATTTGATGAAATTTAATTGAGTTTAAAATAGATTAACAGTATTTATTTTTGTAAAAACCTAAAATAGTTATAATATTTTAATATAACAATATCTACCAATCTTTTCTTTAGAGTTTCAGACTTTGAAAATATCAGGAAATATTCAGATTTTGGAAGGTCCTCCTCTGTGCTAAGATTTTATAAATAAACCTAACTTTTCCTTCTAGAACTTTTATGATTTTATTTTTTAAATGTTTGATATACATTAACTCATTTAAACATATGTCTGAGTTAAGATCTGAATCCTAGATTTTCTCCTAGAAAGCTTATTAATTACTTGATTTATGGATTCTTGCCCTACTAATTTTGTATGGTTTTTTACCATATTTAATTCTTATATCTTTTTGGATCTGTTTCTTTTTTCTAACCAATTTTCTTTGTATTTGCAATGATCACATTATTTTCCTAAGACTAGTTTTATCAGAACACTTAACATATGACAGAACATGTCTAGATATTTATTATTTTCCAAAAATAACATTGGGTTTTTTAAAAATCTTATTCATTATGATGAAGTCCTTATCAACTGACAGAAACTTATCTCTCAATAGCTTATATTAAAGAAAATTTTTTTTTCAGATACTATAAGGAGGTACTGAATAATCACACTCTTGGTACTCACAGTTCATAAATGGTGGAGTGAGATTTTTTTAATGTTTTTATTTATTTTTGAGACAGAGAGAAACAGAGCACAAATGGATGAGGAGCAGAGAGAGAGGGAGACACAGAATCTGAAGCAGGCTCCAGGCTCTGAGATGTCAGCACAGAGCCTGATGCAGGGCTCAAATCCACAAACCATGATATCATGACCTAAGCCAAAATTGGCCACTTAACCAACTGAGCCACCCAGGAATCCCTGGAGTGAGATCTTAAAATTAGGCATTATAATTTGTTGTATAAAATTATTATTTTGTATAACACCAGGTTTTATCATGAACATTTTGATGTATTTGCATACAATTACAAATGAACATAATCTTCTTTGACAAAATCCTTCTTAGAGTAGGTAGAGAGTTGGAAGTTGGGGGTGGAGGGAGTTTTGGACCAGACATCTTTGTGTTATAGATTGAATTGTGTCTTCTACTCACTACACTATTCCCCTACCACATAAGAAAGTATATTTTTTTTCCTAATTCCCAGTACTGTACTTCAGAATTTGAACTCATTTGAAACTGGATTGCCTATACCTGCCTTTAGTTAAGATAAGTTCAAGTAGGGTGGGGCACTAAACCATTACAACTGATAGTTCTTAGAAAAAAAAGGAAGACATATGGACACAGGCATGTGCACAAGAACAACACTACATAAAGGTTGGAGTTAACATTGTCACAAAGGAACTACCAGAAGCTGGGAGACAGGCCTCAGAAGGAACGAAGCCTACACATAGCTCGATCTCTAACTTCTAGCCTCCAGAATTGAGGGACAATAAATTTCTGTTGTGAAAACCATTTAGTCGGTGATAATTTATCATGGAATCCATAGAAAACTAACACACTTTGTCATCTGGGTTGTTTGAAGAAAGTCAGTGGCTCCAAGAGACCATGGCCAATTCTTAGATGTTCATGATCAATTCTTACATACAAATTCTGTAGACTGTTTTTCTCTTTTTTAACTTTTTATTTTGAATTATTTTTAACTTACATAAAAGTTACAGGAGAGTATAGTGAGCTCCCTCATGCCCTTCCTTCAACTTACTTAATCATAGTAAAATGACCTGAACCAAGAAATTAACATCAATGCAATACTATTAACTTATTTGTAACTATTCAAATTTTGCGATTTTTTTCTACTAATAGGCTTTTTTTCTGATCCAGAATTTAATTCATATCTCTTAGGAGTTTAGTTACCACGTTTTGTTAGTTTCCTTCAATCTGAAACAGTTTCATCTTTCCTTGTCTTCCATGACTTTGATAATCTTGAAGAGTCCAGGCCAGTTATTTTATAGAATACCTCTCACTGAAATTGTTTAATATTTCCTTGTGACTAAATTGTCATTATTATAATTTTTTGGAAAAAATATCACAGAAGCCCTATACTGCTCTTTTCAGTGGTGTATATCAGGAGATACATAATTTCATATTACTGGGACTCTATGTCTGCTTAGCTAAGATGGTGTCTGCCATACTTATCCACTATAAAGTTACTACTCTTTTCTCTGTGTAATTAAAATAAGTACCTGCAGGAGGTACTGAGACTCCTTTTATTTCCTTTTTTTTTCCACTTAAAAATGTATCCTGGAAATCATTTCACATAATTTCAAAGAGATTGTCCTCATTCACTTTTTTAACCTGAAAGTATTCACCCATTTTCCTATATATAAACATTTAGATTGCTCCCAGTGTTTTGCAATTATAGAGAATCTTGTACATATGTATTTTGGGATTTTTTGAAGTTGTCTTCAGGGTAGATTTTTAGATGTGGGATTGCTGGTGAGACAGTAAATGGGCATGTAGGTAATGCAAAATTCCCACCAGAAAGACTGTACCAATTTGCATTCCCACCAGTGATGTATCCAAGTGCCTGTTTCCTTATAGTCTCCTAATTAGAATGTGTTGCACTTTATAGAATTTTGCATTATGGTAGCAATTTGACATCTTGTTGAGGATTTCATAAGGACAAGCGTTGGGAGAAGGATTCAAGAGTCCAGGCAGGTCCCAGGAATGTGCTGCTATGGGTGGAGGTGTTTACGGAAAGGCAAGAACACAAGGCTAATAGGAATTAGCTATAATAATGTCTTATAAATTTTTTGTACTCTACTGTTTCATGGAAAAAGCTCAAAATTTTGTTTATCTATCTTATTTTCCACCCATGTAGATAGGCTGATCACACTCTCTGGTGTCACAGGTGGACACATAATTGAGGCAGAATCAAACAGAATGCCACATTGCCCAGGTCTAGGTGATGGTTTTAAAAATCGCATAGCACCCAACCATGGCCAAGCAGGGTTAATTCTTGTCTGTTTGGGTTTTTTTAAGAAACTTATTGGGGAAAAGGGTCTCTCTTACTGCTTGGCTATTAAGCTAACCACATACTGTTAGCTAGAACTGTTGATGACCTATTTGCTGCAACACAAGGCAACCTCACTTTACTGCCAGGGAAATAGAAAGAAAAACAGAATAATTGAAAGAGAGAAAAACAGTGCCTTAATAGATGGTTAGATGCTTAGTTTAAGCTGTTACTGTAGACTGGTACGGCATGGATTTCTCATCAGAAGATGCAACACTTCTCATTTTATTCATAGTAGTTTGAATTTGGTTGCTTTCACTGTCAGAATAAATAACAAAATTAATGCAATATTCTTTCAGAAGTTATCATGGCCTTAGGATGACTCTTCAGTCATGTTAAAATAATATAGGCAAAAATCATAATATTTCCTTCAGATAAATGGTTTGTTTTAGTTCAATTCCTATTTGTTGGGTTTCAAAGGATAAAGGAATGGCCCTGAAGTCAATGATCAGATTTTTATCCCTGAGCCTTGTAATGAATAAAAAGTATCATAGCTGTCAACAGATGCAGAAGTATCCATGTGGGACTGACAACTGATTCTTCCAAAGAATTAGCATTAAGACATATTTGGCTTTATCAAAATATTTTGCTGTAGACCTCTTTAGGGTTTAGTGTGTTCCACAAAGCATAAAATTACATTCATATTTGCCGAAACTCTATATATGGAATGGCCGTTAACATTCCTTATTTTTTCAAAGCACACTTGCATTTTAGCAAATTCTGTTTCTCTTTAAAATTTTTCTAACGCTCAAAACTTGGACCATCTTTACAGCAGCTCTCTGCAAAAGTACTTCCAAAGCCCAGCAACGATCAGACTTGCCTTTCTATAATTGGTTCAATTTCCAGCCTCCTCTGCCCATCCCACGCTCTAGCTCCATCCCACCTTATCATCTCTTCTGTTATCCCTTCTGCAAACTGAGCTCTTTGCTTTCTGCCTAACAATCTTTTCCCTAACAAGTTTTAAGCGTCAACTATAGTTGTGTTTATTGCTGGAATCTAAAAAAGAAGCAAGCTACTAAAATGTCTTAGAGGGCTTGAGAGATCGATATGCCAATTATAGTTAC
Source organism: Helogale parvula (assembly GCA_004023845.1). Classification (NCBI taxonomy): domain Eukaryota; kingdom Metazoa; phylum Chordata; class Mammalia; order Carnivora; family Herpestidae; genus Helogale; species Helogale parvula. The sequence goes on along the minus strand of PJEM01011636.1, from coordinate 40,813 downwards.
TTTCCAATATAGTAAGTTTTGTGAGAGAGGGATGTTATAACTCCCCAAGGAAATACAGCTAAAGAGAAGATTAACTTAGTCTAAAAGAGGTAGTAATTCTTGGGATAAACTTACTACCTAAGATGAGACTTGGGCTGATATTTGATTTCTTTAATTTGCTTGAAAATTTTCTTTTTTCATGCCTTACTCAGAGCTTCTACCCTCCCTGAGAAAATAATTAAATATTATTTTTCATAAATTGGCCAAATGTTTTTCTCCATGAAAAAAGACTTCAAGTTCACTGTGGCGTTATATTAAGTTCACTAAGAATCTCAGTGAAACACTTGTCCTTATAAAGTGAGTTATTATAGAAGTCAGAGAATTCACATTATTATTCCAGAACAACTGTTATGTAGGTTTAGTAGATAATTTACCAATAGTTTTACTTCTTAGGCATTTATATGAGAATATAAAATAATCACTCAGTATTTTACTTCAAAACCCAACCACTTATCTACTCATTAGTTTTATGAAGGAGTTAACTTAGAACTCAATTATATCACATCATATGCTTTTATGATGAAGCAGGTGGTAATGCTTGGACTGCAAACTCAGTTCTGTCAAAAAAGAAACTTCCTCCTACATTAGAAATTAATGTTCTTGTAAGGCAGCAGCGATTTGTTTATGGTTTGTTCATGCAAGGAAGACATCATTAAAGGCTCTGTCAATACCAGCACAGCTTTGATAGAACCTATAGCATAATTAGTTTTTAGCCTGTTAAAATCGATAAACATCTTTCCAAGTATAATTATTCCTATATGTTGCTCATTATGAATGCTGTAGAAGAAGAAATGAGAACTCAAAAATGTTTCAGTGTAGGTTCCCTTATTAAAAATAAATAAATATGTATTTTCTTTCTCTTTAGTGAGTGTGAATGTGAGAAAAGGTGTGTGCATTTGTGTGTGTGTGTGTGTGTATGCACATGTGCCTGCACACACTTTGGAAACTGGTTCCTATTTTCTTTTTAAAATTTTTATTTAGTTATTTTTTATAAGAGAGCAAGTGAGCACACCCATGTGAGGGGCAGAGAGAGAGGGAGAGAGAGAGAATCTTAAGCAGGTTTCACACACAACATGGAGCCTGACATGGGGCTTGATCTCAGGACCCTGAGATCTTGACCTAAACTAAAATAAACTTAACCCACTGAGCCACTCTTGCACCTCCCAGCTCATATATTTTAACACGTTGCCAAGAAAGAGAAATAGAAAAGAGAGGCAATAAAGGTAAATGAGAGGGAAGTATGTCAACCTTCAGCCCTTTCTAAGGGAGTTGGAAAAGAATGAATCAACATTTTTGACAAATATACGGGATATGATGAGGATGAACAATTAATTGTCTTGTTGCCAGCTGTAAACATCTATGTGGAGAGCCTCCGCATATATGCTACAGTGAAACAGGATGATCTCTAGCCATTTTCCTCTCTGGTGATGAAAAGAAAGGCTAAGGAATTGTTATTGCTGCAGAAGCTTCTGAAATCAAGGCTTCACCTGGTGAGTACACCTGCACCAGCCGCCATGCTGCCTTGTGGTATTGGCAAGAAATGGGTGGTGACCAATTAAAGGACAATGGTCACAATTTTGTTTACCTTGAATTATGTCTAGTGCCACAGAATAACTATATGGCTAGAGAGATATGATTTAATGTGAAACAGGGGCTGGTGAAAAGTGAGATTTTTGATGCCTGGGGCAATGTTTTGTCTAAAGTTGAAGAAAGAAAAAAGAAGGCTCACGTATTATATTAATCACATGACTTCGATTTTATTTATTTTGACAACTGTTGAGAACTTCCTTTTGTTGCTGGTCTCTGGCCCCTAGGGCTCAGCTATTTTCTCTTTCTTTTATAGAGATGTCAATGTTCACTGAATCCCTTCCCACGAAGACTTGCTGTTTAATGGCATGTGTTTTACAAATAGAGTTCCATTTATAATCATCATTTGTTTGAAAATATATGCTATTGGGGCCCAGATATTATAAGAAGCATGACAATCCAATATAATAATTACCTGAGATTAATTGTATCTATTAATATGAACCTCTTCTTGTTTGGACACTGACCAGTGTAAGATTAACTGACTTGTGTTTTTCTTTTTTAGTGTATCATTTTCATTCCCAGAAGTCAGAAAGAGGACTCAAAGAAATGAGAATCACAAAAGTTTCTCATTATAATCTGAAAGTAGTCATATCCATAATAATGCATGACTAAATAATGCCTTGGGAATGTCCTTTGAAAATTATTAGTAGAGATGCTATATTTTAACGGGGTGGGGGTATTACTGCAATAGAATATAGCGGCTATTATAAAAGTTTAATTTTCATTTTAGACTTCATTGTCTTTTTTCTGTATGAATAATTAAAATAGACACAGTGATATTTGTAAACATTGAAAGCTTCCCCTTACAGTATATCCTAGACCATGGCTTAAAAGAACATATCTTTGAGAGGAACGCCATCAAAGTCCAGAGCTAAAATTAGCCTGCCTGAGGCACTACATGGACAGGGTGAAGTGATTTTTGCTGATAAGACATGACAGTGTCTTTCTTGGCGTTGAAGAGGCTCAGGTTGAAGCCACCTGGGGAAGAATACAATTGAACTGCCATATCAATTGTTTCTTCCTTTTGCAAGATTCTAGGCCAGATTCTGACACAACTGTTCCATAATCAAATTAGAGAATAAGTTATTATACAGTGAACTCCAGTCATGAAGTCACTTCCTATCCGGGATGATTCTAAACACAACTAGCAACTATTGGAAGATGGTTGGTACCCACTCAACATTCTTTAGGAATATTTGTTAAAGTTTTCTTGACACACTATGGGTTGAAATTTTTTCATAAAATGGGATCAAAACATAATGAGAATTTCTCAAAACGGAAGAGGTAGCTCTTGTAAAACTAATTTGGCAACTGGATGGTGGGTGAATGGCAGATAAAGAGCTATGTTTTCTTACTTCCCTAGGAGCATGAGGAATCAAGTTAAAAATGCCTGCATGGTCATGGAATACTTCAAGCATTGAATGCTAAATCCACAAACTCCAAGTATATATAGTATTTAATGTAGGAAATGCTTAACCTTATCAACTCGCTTCTGTTCCCCTCACATTAAGTGGCCAGGATGGTTTTATTTTAAATAGTGATCCTTCCAGAAAATCCCAATTTAAAAAAATTAGACCAAAGACACACTTACACTGAAATGAAAATAAACATTTATTCAAATGATTATAAACTTTAGAAACTAACCTGAGAGTAATGTAGACACTCATTGCTCCTATAATTATGAAGCTAATGCAAATATACATCTTGATTAATAAATCAGTGTTCTCAGTAGTCTCATAGTTTACATGACTAACTGGACCAACCCTGAGATAAAATTATGTTATTTTGGCAAGATATAACACATGTACACCTTATTTCTCTATCATTTTATTTTATAAGACTGTGAGGCCCAGATTGGAATCTTCTTTTTGCTAATGTCCCCACACAGTAAAGTGCACTTTCCCCTCATCTTTATTTGTCTTTTTCCAAATGGTCAAATTAGTTCAGAAAAAGTATCTGTTGTTTGCAGTAAAATGATGAGCACCTAGAACACATTATCCTAAAAGAGAATAATGTTTTAAGTTTTATATGTCATTTCAGAAAAAGCTATCTGGTTAAAATAAACTAAGGAATAGTTTGTCAATAATACCTATTTTCATGCTGATGTCTGTGTACAAGAAAAATAAGAGTTTGCAAATTTGGAGCAAATGTCAGATGATTCAGGTCTCAGATTCATTCTCTTTTTGAAGCTGTCAAATTGCCCCATTCACACTTCTCATGATTCCATCTCTACTTTTTTCTCCTCAAATGCTAAAGTTTTTAAAAGTATAAGTAATGCTCGTCACAAATTTTGATTTTTATGTCTAATAAATTCAAAATAGCAATCTGCTGCAACTGCTGTTAAACTCTATAACGGATTTATGGTATCTAATTACTGCTTCTCTTTCAACTCTGGAGCTTCTGAATCTTACCCCAGAGGGAAAAGATGAAATTTGGCAATATTTAATGTATCAATTTAAAAGACATATTTAGTGTGACAATTAAGGGAAAACTATATTGAAAATTTTCTGTAAATAACCACTCTTTGAATAGGACATCTCAAAGTCTGGAAAATGACTGTTTTGAAAAGGTTAGTCCTTAAAGAGAAAGTACATTTTAAGAACGAGCATGATGAAATTACAAAAGAAGTTACTATTGGGCTGCACTAAGCTGATGATCCCCAAATTCATGATTTTGTTTCCATATTGATGTCCTGGGTCATGTTCAGATGTCACCCAATTTTTTCTGAACTAGAGGTTTCCTAAGAGAACACAAAAGCAATTATCTGTGTATTCCCATCTTAAAACAAGAATGTGATGGATCAAAAAAATGGAAACTAGTGTATTGATTTTACTTTCCTTCCTCTCCTCCTCTTAGCAGTGACTTATTTAGTGCTAAGCGCCAAATACTGTTCTAAATGCTTTTAAAATGTCAAAGCATGTAACTCTCCCTCAAAACCCTTTGAAGTGAGAATTAATATCATACCAATTTCACTGATGAGAAAACTGAGCCCCAGATGTTAAATAACTTGCCTAACATCACCCAGCCAGTGAGCAGTGGAACCAGGATTGACGACTATCATTTAGGCTAAATAGGATCCATGCTTTTTACCATTCTGCATACTCTTAGTTATAGTAGTTAATTTTTGAGCTTGATATTTTACTAGGATTCTCACCGAAGCTCCATCATAGCTTTATCAAATAAATTCCGACATTATTATTATTATTATTTTACAGGAGAAGAAACTGAACTACAGCAAAGTTAATAGCTTGCCTAATGTCACAAAGCAGTACCAGAATGAGCTCCAGAATTCTGACTATATAGAAGCTGCATTTCCTGTACTGCTGTATACTATACAAATACATGCCATGAATCAACTTCATTAGTTTATCAATGCTCTGCTTCACTTTAAATGGATTCGAGATGTTTTGAACCTATGTTATATGTTGTATAATAATATGGCATTAATTTAGATAATTGTTGCAGATGGAAATGTGGAAAGACATGGGGAAATGACCAGCGAAAATGGAAAACATAGGCTGAAGTTATAGCTCCATCATCGTGTAATCTCAACTGCCTGTAAAGTAGATGGCATCTGTCCTGTTAAGCACCCCCACATTACAGTGGTTCCTGTCACTTGGCCAAACTGGCCACATGGTTCCAACATAACTGCAAATAAAAAGAAAAGGGAAGACACCTCATGTACACAAGGCATGTTGAGTACTAGTGATTCTATGATACTTCACCTCCAACATAAAAATATAGTACCCTTCTCCCAACTTAATGTATGGATTTAATGTATTTAGCATTTAATATATGGTTCATGCAGTGAATGTACACAAATACTAGTCAATATTACTTTTGAAAATACCTACTTGAAAATGAAGAAATACTTAGGCAAGCCAACTAGCCAAGATACTTGGGCTTGGAATTAATTTTTTTAATTTTTTAATGTGTTTTGCTATGCCATACCCATGTGATAATAATTGCAATTATTTGGTACTTACTGTGTCCCAGGTACATATGCATTAATTGACCTTAACACTTACAATGACCTTATTATGTAAGCACTATTTATAGCTCTATTTAGTAATATGAAAATATTATAAACTGAATCATTTGTTTAAATGGATGTGGAAAAAGCTTTAAAAGAGAAGCTAATTCTGTCAATATATTTTGAAAATTTCAGGAGGTCTAGCGCTATCCCACTTTAAAACTTGACAGAAAAAAATAACCTTTAACAGGTACCTACTATATGACAGACATGTTGCTCCTGCCTAACGTACATTTTTCATATAACATTCACGCCATTTTTCTAGGATCAATTACATGAAACCACATTTGACTGACAAGAAAAGTGAGACATAGATTTCAAAAGCAGGTTTGTGTATGAATGTATTTATGTGTTTAAAGATTGAGAGGGTGATTCATCATTTAAAATACATATTAAAAATAAATTTCCCCAGGATGTCTTGAAAGAGTTGAATATGGGTATGACGGGGTATACAGGTTGATGAAATTTTTGGTTTTTCACCTACAGTTTTTCATTTTGTCATTTTAATTTATGTTTCATGATGTATTGATTTATATTCCTTTTACTTGTTAAGCTTTTTATTGAGGCATGAGGCAAATAGGTATAAGAGGCCTTAGGTAGCACAAAAATGGCAGAAATTCACATGCAATTGAGGTTGGAAAATAGGGGTTATTCAAAAAGACTATTCCAAATTGTCTTGCCCCAGGAGAGATGACTTACGTATTGTTTATACCTATCACTAAAATGTTCTTTTTGAAATGATTGTTGACTCCATCATTGATTGAAATTTCATGAATTCAAGTAATAATTTGTGAAATATTTTTAAAACATAGAAGTAAAAAACTGATATTTCATATCAAAATATGTACCAGTATGAATGAAATTTTTTCTACTATATTAAGTTCAATATCAACTATAATGTTAAATAAAATAAACTGCAAGGAGCTCATATTACCATTTATTTATATATTTGCACCATTGTAGGTTAGAGTATTTTAGTGTTTTCTTATTTCATCTGAGAAATCTAATATGATCCAGTATATTCAAGAAGAGACATAAATGTGATTTGACCTAGCTATTGCTAGATCTTTTTACGTCAGAGACAAAAATTTTGTTAATTGTCTGTATGTATGTGTGTGCATGCACGTATTTTTGTGTATCAGACAAAACAAATGCATTAATGATGACTCTGTTTGGTTTGGTTTTCTTTCTCTACTTCTTCCCCCGATATTTACTAGTGGTCTCACAACTGGATTAAGCATGAGTCCCTGAATTACCTACTGCATAAGGCCACCATGTCATTTGTTGCATACAAAACATGTCATCAAAATGTTTACTTCAAAGCAAAAGCTTTTTATAGAAATTTCTAAATCCACTCTAAATAAACTATGAGTAGGCCATATGAATCAATGTATATTTTGAGTTACTTTTCACATCCTTTTGACCTTCATGTAAAATGAAAATATGTAAATATTTATACAGAAAATAAAGAACTCAGTATCTGTTTCATCAATTTATTAGAAAATTCTAATGATTTTGATATTTTGGCTTGATTGATTTTATTCTATTAAAAAATTAGCAAGAACACAAGGTTTGCTTTACATCCTTTTGATTAATATTAAAATGTTTTATGTTTGTTTTTAATTTAGCTGGTTTCCCTGGTTTTGTTATGTAACATATCCAAAGTTCCATGGTAGATATACACAACAATATTCCTGTACTTATAAATTTCCACATTAGATTTGTGACAGGTCAGGAATTTTGATATGTTATTTGTATGTTTTTCCTCTTTTCTTCTAGTGACTTTAAACCTTAGTTTCTCATGATTCCAACTCTCTTGTAATTTTTAACTTGCACATGTGCTAACTATAATATACACGAGCACTAAATGTTAAGGTAATTTGATTCTCTTTAACAAAAAAATGCTTCCTTAAAAATTTGATTTTGTATCGAGGACTCTTCTTAAGTTTTCAAACTACATCATTTTATACCAATCTGAAGTCTAGGAAATAGCTTGTTTGATTTTTTTCTAATGCTGAATGCATTACATTATGTTGCAGGCTAGGGATAAATATACTGCCTACCTTCCACAGTAGAATATTAACTTCATAATCATTTTGTTCACCAATGAATCTACAGTGTCTAGAATAGCGCCTGGATTAGAGTAAGTGCTCAATATTGGTATTTTGTGAGTAAATAAATAAGGATAGTTGTATTGAATTAAAATATATAAAATAAATTAAGTGATCAAGAGACCTAATATACATCACAAATAGGATTTTTATACACATATATGCAAATAGATTATATACAAACATACACATTATATAAAGTTTAATAATGTAAGTATTTTCAATTTTGTATTTGCTGTTGAATTGGTTGCTTTCTTAGCACCCTGAAAGATAACGCTTCTTTCAAAAATAGCTTAATTTCAAGGCCACTTTTTTGTTACTTTAAATACATTTACTAAACCTCTAGTTAGAATTTGTGGGTTTTCTCTTTTTCTAACTATCCATAATTTATATTTTATAATTCTTATACATGTCAAATAAATAAGATTAGATATCACTCTTCAAAATTTGTATTGCTATAGAAATTTAGCTCAATGTTTTAAATATGATATCACAAAAATGGGTTTAAAATAACATAATCAAGAAAAAAGGGATCTACTTTGCAATTCTATGACAAATGAAAAAATAAAACAAATTAACTAGTAAAAATAATTTTTAACATATACAGGAAAACAATATCCAAGATGTCAAGAACTTTGATTTTGAAATTCAAACACTTTCCTAGCTAGTTTGTGATTTATTCATTAAAAAAAAAAAACGAGAAAAGTATTAACAGCCCTTTGTGCTATTTATAACCCAGAAAATTATTAAGAAACAGTTTAATTTGGTTACAAGATTCTTTATTTTGCAAACTATACATAAACAGTAAAAAAGAAAATGCATTGTACTTTAAATATTACATAAAATCAACATTAAAGATTCTTTTTTAGTGTGTATAAATCAAATGGAAATTATTCACCAATTTTACTTCAATGAATTGTATATTGGGAGAAAAGTTGACCCACTGCTTATGATACCAATGTGTGAAATTCAATAGGTTTTTCCATTTGTATTATTGGCACAAAACCATAGGTCTGATATACTTAAAAGTGATGGTTTGCCAAAATGTCTACACAATTAATTAACATGCTAACTTAAATACAGCAATTAAAGTAATTTTTGTTACAGTTAAATCTTAAATGCTACAATACACAATAAGTATAAACAAGTCCACATGGCAATTATGTAACAATAGAAAAAAAGAAAGAAACATTTTCCATTTTCTTCATTCCAGCAGCAGTACCTTTACTGGTATTAATTTGTTACTTAGGTGTGCTTATATATTGCCTAATATCCTATATTGGTATGCATGCTAAAACCTTTCTATTTCTATTTTGCAAGGCACCATACAATATGGTCTCTAAGTTGCGACACTAGTAATAAAAATGGCATAATTCTAGGGTTAAATGCAAAATTTTATCTAAAATAAGAAATAAAATAAGAATTAAGATTTTAAAATTTGACACTGGGGCAAATGACAAACCTTTTGTGAAAATGTGGTTTAAATGAGTCTTTCCTTTTGTCTTCCTCCTTTAAATTCTGCACCCTAAATTGCTGGTCAGAAAGATAAAGAAATCTAGAAAGGTAAAGAAATCATGCTGTCTAAGAATATAAAACAAAATCTACATGAGGATGCTATCCAAGTTAAAACAAAAATAGAAAGGACAACCAAGTTTTTAACTTTCAGAATCCATGGTTTTCCGTACTTGCCATTCTGTAAAATATCCTAGCATACCCAGAATAATTTCATAATGAAAACATCGCTATTCATGTAAATATGATGGAGGACTCTACACTTGTCACTGGTTTTCTTACCCTTTGCTATCCCCTCCCTCACTGGAAATTTGGGAAGATGCTACTTTGGAGTAGCAATTAAGGTTATGCTTAGTTGTATAAAATACTTGGGTCCCAGGCCACTAATAAGTTATTGTAAATTTAACTTACAATATCTCTCAGAAAAAATAACATATACAACCTCCAGCCCTGGTAGTTGTTTTGCTTCCAGGAGATTGATACAGTTGGTTCTTATGAAAATTTGTTTGTTTATATTAGTATCTCTTCCTAATGGTTTTTTCCCCTCCAGCTAGACTCATCTGCACTTTCTTTTTCTCTAAGGCTTATAAAAACTCAAGATAAATGATTCTTATTTAAACATAAAATCCTATGACATTAACTGCAATATTTGAAATAATTATACAAAATATATGTGAGTTTTAGAATCCTTTTTTTTTAGGGCAAGAAGATAATTCTCAATAGGTTATCACTTTGTAAATAATAGAAATGTAGAATTTATAGGTCTCAACTCTCATTAATCAGATGTACCCATCATGGTCATCACCATCATCATCATCATCCCCTTCATCTTCATCATCATCTTCAATTTCATCTTCATCATTCATAATATCATCTTCATTATCTTCATCATCAGTCCAGTCGTGCAAATCTCCACTTGCAAAATCTCCAGAGATCTCAAAATCAATAGCTTAGGGAAAAAAGTAAAATTATTATTAATGTCATTTGATTGGGTAATGGGATAATTTCTGAGGTATATTAAAAAATTCTGATGAAAATTAAGCAAATGAAGCCAATTTTACTTTGCCCTTTAACTTACTTCACAAGGATAAGGAAAAATCCATTCTCTATCATTTGTTGAAAGTTGTGTCCTAACAAGCTGAATCAGTAATGAGATCTGATATGCAAGGTGTCCAGTTCAGTAATATTGATCTCAGTTTTTAGAGAGGCTCATGTCAAGCTTTGAATTTTACAAAGAATTTTAAATTTCTCCAACTAGTGTTATAGGCAAAATAATTGCTCCTTGAAGACCTTCCCTTCCTAATTTCTGAGCCTGTGAATGTGACATTAAATGGTAAAAAAAAAAAAAAAAAAAAAAAAAGAAAAAGCAACTTTGCAGATGTGACTAAATTAAGGGACTGGAGATGGGAAGATTATTCTGGATTATTCGGACAGGCTCAGATGATCACCTGCATCTTTAAAATCAAAGAGCCTTTCCATACTGAGCCAAGAAATATGAGCAGCTTACAAAAGGTGGAAAAGGCAAGGAAGCAGATTGTCCCCTAGATCCTCTAGAAGGTATGCAGCACTGATGACCCAGTGATATTTAGTTCAAGAGGACCCAGGTTGGACTTTGGACACATAAAGCTGTAAGATAATACATTTGTGTAGTTTAAGCCACTAAATTTATGGAAATTTGTTGGGGTATCTGTGTGGCTCAGTTGGTTAAGCATACAATTTTTGCTTAGGTCATGACCTCACGGTCATGGGTTTGATCCCCATATTGGGCTCCATGCTGACAGCTCGGATCCTGGAGTTTACTTCAGATTCTGTGTCTCCTTCTCTCTCTGATCCTCCCCTGCTCATGCTTTCTTTGTCTCTCAAAAACAAATAAATGTTAAAAAAATAAAATTATGAAAATTTTTTACAGTAGAAACAGAAAACTAACATAGGTAGTCAGTACCTAAAAAATATTTGGAAATCTATACATTACCATTTATAAAGGCCACAATGTACATATATTTCATTATGATTATTTTTTAACTCTTCTAATATTAGTGTGTATTTATTTTCTATCTTTTCTACTATTTTAGTCTTATAACTTTAGGTAGCTAATTAAAACAAGTCTTGTTAATGTAATCTGTTGCTTATAAATTGATTTTACAATACAACACATTGAAATTCATAACTTATGTGAGGTAACAATTTCAAGATGCTAAGAAAACTCAGAAGTCATGTTCTCAAAAACAATTTCCCTGTTCACTCATTGAATTCATCCCCAAATAACTTTTATTTACATCATTGATAACTGGCATCACTGATAATTTGTAAAATTAATAATGCAGCCCTTTTAAACTACATACTACAAAGATATGTTCTTTACATGTTAAAGTTATGTTAGGCATCTATTTAATACTACTTTATCTCACTTAATTCTAATAACATTGGGTAGGAAACCATAACTAAGCTATTAAAATGTTATGGAATAAATACATGCAGAAAAGGTACTTAAGCACTAGATGAAATTACCTTTATATAGTTTACCATTTATATTTTTTAAACAATCATGGTCTATCGATTTAAAAATTGCATGAAGTAGTAGCATTATCAACAATAGCCAAATTATGGGGAAAGCCCAAACGTCAATTGACTGATGAATGGATAAAGAAGAAGTGGTATGTATATGTGTATGTATGTGTATACAATATGCTGTTGTATGTACATACAATGTAATTTTACTCAGCCATCAAAGAGAATGGAATCTTAGGGCGCCTGGGTGGCTCAGTCGGTTAAGCATCTGGCTTCGGCTCAGGTCATGATCTCACGGTTCGTGGGTTCGAGCCCCACGTTGAGCTCTGTGCTGACAGCTAGCTCAGAGCCTGGAGCCTGCTTCGCGTTCTGTGTCTCCTTCTCTCTCTAACCCTCCCCTATTCCCACTGTCTCTCAAAAATAAATAAAGAACATAAAAAAATTAATAAAAACAACAAAAAGAATGGAATCTTGCCATTTGCAATGTTGTGGATGGAACTAGAATGTGTTATGCTAAGCAAAATAAGTCAGTGAGAGAAAGACAAGAACCATATGATTTCACTCATATATTGAATTTAAGAATCAAAACAGGAACATAGGGGAAGGGACGGAAAGGTAAAATAATATAAAAACAGAGAGGGAGGCAAACCGTAAGAAACTCTTAAATAAGAGAACAAAATGAGCGTTGTTGGAGTGGAGGTAGATGGGAGGGATGGGCTAAATGGGTGATGGGCATTAAGGAGGGCACTTGTTGGGAAGAGCCCTGGGTGTTTTATGTAAGTGATGAATCACTAAATTCAACTCCTGAAACCAATACTACACTATATGTAAACCTATCTATATTTAAACTAAATCTGGTGAGAAACTAACTAACTAACTAACTAAAAACCACCTAAAAGAAACAACTAGACATTATCTAACATACAAGAAGATTGACCAAGTACTTTGTGTTCATTTTTGGTCATGCACATTGAGACACAATCCATTTAATTCCTAGTATATATGTGTGCATGAGGATGTGAATGTGCATGGTGTGTGTGTCTGTGTGTGTGTGTGTGTGTGTGTGTGAGTGTGTGTCTGTGTGTGTATAGCTAAATGAGTTTTGTAATGAAAACTCCCCATTGTAGAAACAAAACTACTCATTTGAGACTTGTATTCTGAGGGGCTCCTGAATGGCTCAGTCAGTTAAGCGGCCGACTTCAGCTCAGGTCATGATCTCACAGTTCGTGGGTTTGAGCCCCACGTCGGGCTCTGTGCTGACAGCTCGGAGCCTGCTTCAGATTCTGTGACTCCTTCTTTCTCTGACCCTTTCCCACTCATACTCCGTCTCTGTCTCTCTCAAAAATAAAAACGTCAAAAAAAAAAAAAAGAAACTTGCTGGGGCGCCTGGGTGGCTCAGTCAGTTAAGCGACCGACTTCAGCTCAGGTCATGATCTCACGGTTCCTGGGTTTGAGCCCTGCATCAGGCTCTGTGCTGACAGCTAGCTCGGAGGCAGAAGCCTGTCTTCAGATTCTTTGTCTCCCTCTGTCTCTGACCCTCCCCTGCTCGTGCTGTCTCTCTGTCTCTCAAAAATAAATTAAAAAGAAACATAAAAAAAACTTGAATTCTAAAAAAAAATTTTTATGAAACAAAAAAGATACCACATTTAAAACTTTAAAATACATGTGTGTGATGTACAACTTAACTCTAATATTATTTTTAGATATATACATGAAAATCATCTTCATGAAAAGAAATATTAGTGATATATAATTGTACATATTACATTAATTATAATTACCTTCCAAACATTTAAACTATATTTTCCTACCAAAATATAAGGAGATATGCTCATATAGCTGCAATTTATGGATGTTTCCTTTAAAAAGGTCAGCTTTTCTTTTGTGATTGAACCTACATAATCCCTAAGTCAATTTCTCCAAGGTCTGCAGACAAAAGGGTGTCAGATGGGGACAAGACACACACTGGGGTTAGATAAATTGGAACAGAGTGGATGACAAGGATCTGCTTCACCTGAGAAGAAAACAGGAGGTATTTAACATTTCTGTATATGAAGCAGTAAAAAGAACCCACCTGTTAATTCTTCTGCTTTAAAATACTTAAGGAATGCATTCTATTTATTATTTACACAAGTTTTCCGTATGCTAGGAGTGAGTCTTTTTGTCACCTCTCTGCCCCCAATATATTCTACATTTTTGGCATAAAGTACATTTGCATAAATGCTTGGACAAATGAATGAGTCTTAAGAACTCATCCTGTGCTTGAGAAATTATTAAATAAATAATCCTTCTTACCACAATCTGCAACACCATTCGTTCTGGATCCCATTACTTCATTTCCGTATCTGTCAACACACCAGCACTGTCCAACGCTTCCATGGCATTGTGCTGGCTTGTAGTAACCATCTTCATCACATAGGGGGATGTACTGTCCTGTGAGACACACACACACACAAATACACACATTATAAATAAGTTGTGTTTCTCTTTGACGGTCATTACCTATGCATTAGTTAACTCAGGACCTACACACCTGGACTTCCCCCTTTAGGCTGTGAATTAGTGATATATGTAGAACAAAATAGGTAAGGTTACTGCTATCATGGACCAGGCCATATTCACAATGAATAGTATACATTATGTTTCTTTCTTTTGTTAAACAAATTTGTTATTATTCCTTCTCACTCTGCAAAGGATCCTCTGTTCTCAGAGGCATAATACAGAATTAGAATTTGGGTCATGCCATGTGTATTAAATCATCCAGACCACTTAGAATGGCACACCAGACTCTACAATCATCACTGCCTACTTTCTATTTTCTTTCCCCCAAATTTTCATTCATATATTCCAAGCTTTTTCCACATCAAACTGTTTTCCCCAGATTCACTACTGATTGTCTCTGTATTTCTCTGTTTCTCATCTGGAATTCCTCTCTTCTTCCCTCCCTCTTACATTTTAATACTTGACTTAAATGCGACCCCTAATATGAGCTCTTCTCTTAAACTGGAAGATTTATGAAACGCTTCTTATAACGTGTAGTGTGTGTGTGTGTGTGTGTGTGTGTGAGAGAGAGTGTGTGTATGTGGTAGTTTATTATTGTGTGCTTTCACCACTAAATGTGATATCCCTTATATTGGGAATTTTAAGCTCTCTTGGTTTGAGTATTATATTAACAACTCTTAGTCTAGTGGGAAAGACAGACACTTATTTTCACATCTATAATATCTACCATACTACCTGGTACATTGCTAATGATAAATGTTTAATTGATAACTTAGAAATAAATTCACTTTCTTCAGTGTTTATGCCAACACAACAGGTAAGGTTTAGGAATGTAGAAAATCTTCTTGTCTTTCCTGACCATTTTCTGTTCTCAGTGAGCAGACATAGTTATCTAGCGAGAGGGAAAAAGAAAGTTAACTGCTGAATAAATTGATAAAACATGAAATTCTTTCAATTTATTTAGTCTTATAATGATATGGGATCATAATGTTGTCTCTTTAAATAAAGTTTCAAAATTCTGATAAATAACCAATAAGTTTAATTTTAAAATTGTAATTCACGTGAAAGTTTTGGAGTATGAGCCTCTCAGTGAAGTAGACAGAAGATCACCAATATGGACAATTGAGAACACCGCCCGTAGATTTAAAGCTAGCAAAAATTAGAACATTTTTTCTCATTCTTATCTCTGTCTCTTAAAAAACTATCATAACTTGATATATTTGACATAAAATTGTTCTGATGTAGAGTTGTTATAACCATTAATTTATCCTTAAAGTCAGTATGCTTTGAAAATGAAAGAGAGCACTATGGAGAATTATGTGAGAACTGGGGCACCTGTGTGGTTCAGTGGTTAAGCATCTGACCTTGGCTCAGGTCATGATCTCATGGTTCATGAGTCCAAGCCTTGCACTGGGTTCTGTGCTGACAGCTGAGAACCTGGAGTGTGCGTTCGAATCTGTATCTTCTTCTCTCCCTGCCGTACCCTCCCCCTCTCTCAGAAATAAACATTAAAAAATATTTTAAAAAAAGGAAAAAATCATGGTATATGATCATGCAAGACGGATCCTGCAAATGGCATATGGCACACTCTCTCTATATAACACCTGATCACTTTTCAGATAAGGACCATTATACTTCCAAAATGAAAAGTACTATTTAAGGCATTCATTCTCTAATAATGACTTTCATTTTTATTATGCAAAAAGAATAAAAGTAACTCCTCCCAAATGGGCACTAAATACGTTTTCCTTTTTCTTGAAACTGCAAATAATGAAATCCTGAATTTTGATCAAGTCTAAAATATTTCTCAGATAAATTCCAATGGGTTCTTATTGTACATGGATAAACTTTGCTTTGAGGAAACAAAGAAACCTATGTTTGAATGAATTTTTCCATTTTTGAGCTGTAGTGTAGTATGCATTTTATAACAGAGCTAAAAGAAATGTAACACATTGTCATTTTATCATTAGTAATTACATCTAAAAGTGTTTTGTTACAAAAAAATATGCCTTTTTGTTTTGAACTATGGATTTTCAAGTAATTCATAAAAAAACTCATTTAAACATACAATATTTTTACAAATATTTGTAATTACTTGTAATTACAAAGATAGCACATCACAGTAAATCAGTGAGATTCAAAAATATTAAAAATTGCATTCCATTAAATACTCAAGGGCTTTAATGTACATGGAAAAAACAAAACAAAAAACATTGCATGTGTGGTATTCCACATTGGATCCTAAAATAGATAAAGAACATTGGTGGAAAATCTTGTAAAATCAAAATAAAGTCTAAGTTTTAATTAATAGAATTACAGCACTGTTAATTTCTTGATATTGACAAACAGACAATGGTTATTTGATACATAATGAGATGCTAACTCTAGAGGAGGTGGAGGAAAGGACATATGCAAGCTTTGTACTAATATTTGTAAAATTTCTTTAAAATTATTCAATAAAAGAGTTTATTTTAAAATTGTATGTCCAGAAGAATAAAATAATCAAACATAATAGTTTAATAATCCCTTGATAGACAGACATTCTAATATTTCAAGGCTTTGGGTGAAATTTGTTATCTATCTACCTATCATCTATCAAAATATATATTTACTTGCTAAAAGTAAGCTATTACAAATTCCTATGAAAACCACAAGAAAGTCTGTTCAAATTTCTTTGAGGTACTCATGACATGCTCTCTCTCTCTCAGATTATTTAATAAGATTATTATAGATATTATTTTATATTATATTATTATAGATTATACATTAAAAGACATATTAAATTATTATATATTATATAAATATTATATATAGATTGCTATAGATATGTTAGAAGTTATGAATATATATTTGTTTTTCTATATTTATTAGATTATTATATGTGTGTGTATACATGTGTCTGTGTGGCCTTATTCTTGAATTTTTAACCATAGAATTAGAATGAAAGTTTCTGCTGATACTTTAACTTTAGCATTGTTTAAAACTCTTTTTTCACTTAATAACTTTCAAAATGAACATTATATTAGGGTAATAAAATAGACATAATATCTTTCAATAGGTAAGATAATAAAAGTAAGTTTAATGGCTTTCAAAAACTTCATAAATTTTGGTACTGAAATTTAGTGTCGTCTATCTTTGTTGGATTAATATTGATTTTATGTTGCTGTTTCCCTGGGGTTATTTATGTAAGCAATAAAGGCTTCAGAAGAATGATCTATTACTCACCTAGGAGCTTCTTTACTCCTTGCCGCTTCTGAATATTGCTGAGCTCCGTCTGGCAAGGTGGGTCTGCAATGACATTAGAAGTGTTACTTCAAGGATTATAGTTAAATAAAAAAGGATAATTTCTATGATATCAAACTTCATCTGGTCTTTATATGCCTTTAAAAGGCACACATGGCATATTGTTTCTTTTTATGGGATACGTACATATAGACACATGTATGTGTACCTGTGTGCATACATAGAGGGAGAAACAGAGGGAGAGGCAGAGGGAAAGAGACAGAAGGTCTTTCCTAATTATTGGTATTAGATGTCTTGATTTTTTGTAGAGAGACCAAATTGTATAGAAAAATGCAGAGAATGATATGGTTCTTATCATTTACTTTTAAAGAGTGAATCAGCTCAGCAATATAAATTTGCTTGATGGACTCATGCCAAAACAATTAACTGATTATATTTTCCCTTTATTTAAAACAGGCTGTAAGATATAGAGAAATAGCTTTGCACTAAAAAAGTAACCTATAAAAAAGTCAATGCTCTTTCAACTTATATTAGACCCACTATTATAAATTTTGATACTGAATAATGCTGACAGGCTTTGGTCTTTTTAGTTTCATCCAGATATATATTCAAGACATAATATAAAATAATTTCTGATAAGCCATCTTTTAAAAATTAAACTTAAGCAAATTTATAAATAAGGAATTGCCTTTTTTTTTCAAACTCATCCACTTAAAAGAACATTTTCAGATAAATATAAAATTCTAAATACATACAATATAGCTTGGCTTATATTATTACATATTATGACATATTTTTTTTTAATTTTTATAACATTTATTTATTTTTGAGAGACAGAGACAGACAGATCATGATCAGAAAAGGGGCAGAGAGAAAGGGACACACAGAATCCGAAGCAGGCTCCAGGCTCTGAGCTGTCAGCACAGAGCCTGAGGGGGTGCTCGAACCCATGAACTGTGAGATCATGACCTGGGCCACAGTCAGACGCTAAACTGACTAAGCCACCCAGGCGCCTCGATATTACAATATATGTTTTTCTATAAAATATAGTTTCTAATTTATAATATTCAAACAGTTCAATGTATTTTATGCTCATATTCTAAAAAACTTCTATATAAAAGTGCATATTAAATTATTGAATCAGGGAATCAATAGGACCATACTACAACGTTTTAGGGAAAAGGCAGGGTATAATTAATTCAAATAATTTAAAAACATTTACTAATTTGACAATATTCAGTTATTAAATTTGCATGTAAATAATAAAGTGTAATGAGGAAACGAGACAATGTGCTTAGTATGTATATTTTCAAAATTTTTAATGTTTATTTACTATTTTAAAGAGAGGAGAGAGAGAGGTGGAGAGGAACAGAGAGAAAGGAAGACACAGAATCCTAAGCAGGCTTCAGGCTCTGAGCTGTCAGCACAGAACCATGAGAAGATGACCTGAGCCAAAGTCGGATGCTTAACTGACTGAGCCACCAGGAACCCCAATATACATTTTATAGTTTAATATACATATATAAGGCAAACAGGTATTTTTTCTTGGGAAATCTTAAATGTGAAAGTAATTTTTTCAAAAGGAGAGAAATCCAAGAAACAAATTCCTAACTATAGACAACAAACTGATGGTTACCAGGAGGGGAGGTGCATGAGAAAAATAGATGAAGGGGATTAACAGTACACTTATCATGATGAATATTGAATAATGTATCAAGTTACTCAACATGGGCTTATAGAATGAACACTTAAAATTTTACTGCCCTCCACGTATTAGAGAAGCCAGAGGAAATTTTGGAGCTGAAGTTTCAATAGCATATTGATACCATTTTTTTCTAATTGTTATGGACTAGCCTTTGCAAAGTAAAAATAATATTTGTATATGTTTGCTATGACATTGCCTGAAAATCCAGGTACATTTGATTCTAACTCTTGATTAGTGACCTCACTGAATAAACATGAGTACCGGTCCCACAAACTTTGTATAAGGGAACATTTTAAGATCTCAAGAGTACACTGTACAAGATTCAGCTATCATCTACACATATTTGATTTTGAAGTATTTCTCCTATTATTTATAAGGCAACTCTGGTCCTAAACATGGTATATTACATATTTATAAATGTAACTATTATTTATAAATTTTATTCTATTACTCTAATGTATAGTCAAATATATTGTATATTATTCTAATTACAGTAAATAAGAATTTGTTGTTTTATTGAATAATGAGGAAAAACACACTCTGTAGAAGGTGAAACATTTGAAAGCATGCTTTTAAATAAATGGTTATTCTTTTTCATTAAATTGTTTAAAAAGCTAATTCTTATTGTCAGTTACCCTGATAGAGTTCTTTGTAACATTTTCTAGCATATTAAACTAATAAACATAATTAACCAACTATCCTAAGCTTTGGGCAAGATGTAGAAATCCATTTACTCACTCAGGTACCATTTATTAAATTATTTCTACCATGTATTAAGTAATCTCAGAGAAGATCTTCGTGTGACTATAAAGATTTCAACACTGGCTGAATACTGCTTCATAGATGAAAAGTATTTAAAGCAATTTTTTTCTTTGGGAACCTTTACTCAGTTCTACAAATATTACTGCAAAATCCACAAATGTTTTAAGATGAAAGTATTTATCTCTATGGAAGAAATGTCCAGAGTTTTTCATTGTATTTTTGTGTTTACTTTTTACTTATTTTTGAGAGAGAGAGAGCCCGAGGGGCAGAGAGAGGAGGACGGAGGATCAAAACCGGGCTCCAAGCTGATGGCACATAGCCCAATGTGGGACTCGAATCGGAATCGGAGATCATGACCTGAATCAAAGTCAGACGCTTAACACACTGAGCCACCCAGGCGCTCCCATAATATTTCTCAATGTTCATGGATAAACACGCAAACACGCACTAAAATTTTTAACTAAAATAACATCATTAAAAAGACCACATATCTTTTTGGTAGATTACCAGCATTGGCTTTTCTATGTTTTAAATGCTTTAAATATATACTAGTCATTAAAACTAGCATGTAACTTTTTAGAAGTGTGCAATTACCTAGAAAGCAGAAATATAATATTAAAATCAACAGCCTGTGTGTGTGTGTGTGTGTGTGTGTGTGTGTATGGTTTAGAATATTTTAATAAAAGAAAATCTAAGTTTTAGGTTGTTTAAAGTGATTTGTAAATAGTTAAGCTACTCTAAAAATCTTGCTGTTGACTCACTACTAATCAATTTATGGATAATCATTTCATCCCTAATTACTAAACTATTACTAATACCTGAAAATGTATTTGAGCCTGTGAAAGTCCCTACATAAGGTATTAGTGTTTCATATGAAAAGCTGAGTATAATTAATAGAGCTTCAAGTAGTTTGTACATTCTCTTAGCTGTCAAGAATGAAAATAAGGTGACAAAAGCAGGTGTGTCACATTAGACTAATTCCCTGTGTTTTTTTTTTTTTAATTAGCATTAACCTGTCAGAATGCCTAAAATTCACAACTCAGGAAACCACAGATGCTGGCAAGGATGTAGAGAAAGGGGAATGCTTTTGCACTGTCGCTGGGAATGCAAATTGGTGAAGCCACTCTGTAAAATAGTATGGAGGTGCCTCAAAAAATTAGAAAAAGAGCTATCCTATGACCCAGGAACTACATTACTGGGCATTTACCCAAAAGCTAAAAAAAATGCTGATTCAAAGAGGCACATGGACTCCAATGTTTATAGCAGCACTATCAACAATATCCAAATTATGGAAAGACCCCAAATCTCCATCAACTGATGAACAGATAATGAAGATGTGGTGTGTGTGTGTATATATATATATATATATATATATATATATATATATATATACCGAATATGATTCGGCTATCAGAGAAAATGAAATCTTGCTATTCTCTATGTGGCTGTATGTAGAATGTATTACTCTAAATGAAAATAAATAAGTCAGTCAGGGAAGGACAAATATCATATGATTTCACTCATATATGGAATTTATGAAACAAAACAGATGAATGTAGGAGAAAGGAAGGAAAAATAAGATAAAAAGAGGGGGCAAACCATAAGAGACTCTTAAATACAGAGAACAAATTGAGGGTTGCTGGAAGGGTGTGGGGTTGGGGGATGGGCTAAATGAGTGATGGGCACTAAGGAGGGCACTTGTTGAGGTGAACACTGGGCATTATATGTAAGTGACGAAACATGTAATTCTAGCTCTGAAACCATTATTACACTATATAAAAACTAACTTGGATTTAATAAAATAAAATAGAATAAAATAGCATCAAAATTATACACACAATTGTTTCCTTAAGTTTCCTCAAGCTTTATCATAATGTGAGGTTTTGGATCTTTTTCTCTTACCCACTTAATTTCAAGTGTCATTAGATCAATTATAATAGTATGGGTTCACTGTCACACTGCATTTCCCAGTAAAGAAGGATCCCGAAAGAACCGCGTCAGGTACCCCTCCAGCTCTCCAGGTACCCCTCCTCTTCCAGAGAATCGAGAGACACGCTCTTTGCTAGTGACTTTTTACAAAAGCTAAGTTATTTTTAAAAGTTTGAAAGGCCAAGTCATTTTAAAATCAAATGAGTAAAAAATAACTTTACGGTGAATGCAGTGGTTCATTCGGCACACTTAATAAGATCACAAAATAGAACATTAAAACTCCACAGAATAGTGATAAAAAACCCATTTATTTTACACCGTGGGCAAAGCAGATAGCAAATTAATTTTAATGATTACTTTTAATATCTATGTTCTCATATCTCTCTGTGCTTCTTAGTGGTTCATAATGGAAACTATAATGAAGTGCATTAATATAAAATACTAATTACTATTTTTCATCTTGTTTAGCATGTTTTGTATCCTTAGCAGAGTTATATTGTTTAACATGCTGCTTATTTGCTCCTTTATTAAACACTCTAATGAGAAAAATACCTACTAAAATAAATGGGGTTAAATTTACTTCTTTTTTAATCATGAAGAAATAGATAAAATTTGACATGCAAGTCAACTATCTGCATCAGTAGGTGTCTTATCCTTTACCTTGCTGTCTCTGGAAGCAATAGCACCATTCATTGTTAGATATCAAACTGTCCTTGTAGGTGTCACAAGAATTGAAGAATGCCTTGGTACACTGTTCATTCTTATCAAGGTAAATGCTTCCAAGCTCTGACTGGTCCAGTAGCAGGTCATAGTTTGTATCAAGTCTGTTAAACATCCAGCCAAGTGAATCCTTGCAGATCGGCAAAATACTGGTATCAAATCCTAAAGGCAAAGACAGAAAAAGATTAGCTAAATCTGAAAGTCACCATCAGCAGCAAGCAAAATAAAGGAAAATAATAGCTGGTGCTTTACTTAACAATAAGAAGTAAGGTTTTAAATTCATCGTGATTTCAAAGTGAAGTGGAGATATAATACCTACTTTTCAGGATAGTTGTGAAGATTAATTAAACAGAATATAAAGCATGTGGTATGAATTAGGCCTTAGTTCAATGGCACTTATTGTTGTAATTATATTAGATATACTTACAATTCTTTGTTCAAATTGTTTCTTAATATATAGGTTGCCATTATGGATGTATATAGGTATTACTGAATAATAATATCTTACCAGGCAAGAAACAAAATTCATTTTCATTCAAAGAAATTTTACAAAGAGTAAAATTTTAAAAAATAAAATTAACACAATAATGAAGAATTTCATTAATGCTCTGTTTCTTTGTGGAATCGTGGCAATTGTGGTGTTTTACATTAATATATAACACGTGATTGGTACAGGTATTCTGTCTTCTGCTTCCCTCAAGGCACTTTTTACAATTACAAATATGCTGTGATGGGAGATGGTGGGGGGCACTGGATGGGCACAGGTATAGAGAACTGATGGAGATGGGTTTGCATCCAAGGTGCAATATATCAAAATTAGACCCTGATAATGCTTCCTGTCTTAAATAATGCTATTTAAGAGTCAGTGTCAGTGTTGTGAGGCATACTTTAAAAATTTACTTTCAACCATTTTTTATCAGGTTTACACGAGCTTTAACAGATATTTTGATAACCCAGTTTCTTTTTTATTTGCTTTTTCCCACTCATTACAAGTGAAAATAAAACAATAACTCAGTTAACTGGTATGAAAAAGAGAGTGCATTTAGAATTGTGGAGACTTCCTGAAAACTGAATATCCAAAGGATTTAATCTTCAGTAGTGAGGGTTGAAGCATAGTCTAACCGTTTATGAATGAAATTCTGTCTCAGCTGAAGTTAATTTTATGTTCTAGTTGTGCATAATCTATTTTGATGAATACCTTTTATTTAATTTTATACTCCAAGGTGTATCGATAATTGAAAATAAAGACATACATATTTAGAATTTAATTTTTAAATCCTATTTAGCACATTTAGAATAAATAGTATTAAATAAGCCTCTTTGGGAGATTTTTGGACTTAAGAAATTCTCATTTCAAACACCTTTTTGGAATTTATTTTATTAATGTGTCAGAACATGTTGTGTTTTCTTTCCATGAATCACCATGCTAGGCAATGGGTAAACAAAGGTAAAAGAGGTATTTGTGACACTTTCATAAAAGACATTCAGTGATTTTTTTTATTATTTGCATTTTTCTTTGTAAAATTGTTTGTAGAATCAAAACAGAATTTTCCCACTCAAACATACAAATATCACTCATGAATTTATCATTTCTTATTTACTTTTTGGGTCTTAACCTTGGTTCTGGAAATAAAGGGTTGAAAATATAGAGAAGGCCATTATTCTCTTGGAGCTTCCTTTTAAAACAGCATTGTTTGAGATACTGGTTGGGACTGTTTCTTACTACCAGAAATTGTCAAATGCTCAGTGATTACATGAAGAAAGGAACCCATAGGAAAATATACTAATCATTGCAAAAGTATTCAAGGCAATAGAGGTCTTGGTTTGAGATTTCTGGTATGTGTTTGAACCACACCTTCCCTCCCATCTCATTTTTCTGGGACAATGAAGAAACTCAGTGGTGCTATTCTCCTTTTATGAACCAAAGATACTGAAAGAAGATAGAAGAGCTATTACCCTTTGGTGAACATTCAGAGTTATCAGAAAGAGGCTTTCCTTTCCCTTCACCTACTTACTGAGAATAGAGGACTCAACTGGCTAGTTTCTTAATGCTTAGCATGAAGGCCCCGTTGAGAATCCTAGTAAAGTCTGAAGGTGTCTGCAAGAAGGAGAAATGAACATTTGATTTCCAGGTGAATATCTGCTTATCTACCTTTTGACTAGTCCTGGTCAAAGTGAAGAAAGTGCACTGGGCAAAGATAGTGGGTATAAAAGCTATGCAGATTAAAGGCAAAGAGTTTTCTGGGATTTAACCAAAGACTGAAGGCTCTCTTTCTCTCAGTGTTTGGAATGCAGAGTTAGGTGAAATGTAAAAAATTATCCAGAGAAAGTGAGGAGAAAGTCAGCTGTTAGGGATTCATCAACGCATGTCTCCTATTTTAGAGACAGGTGGTAAAGAATCAGTGGAGAGATAACAGAGCATTCAATTCCAACACCCATACTCTGGCCTTTTTAATACAAGAAAGAATGACTGAAATGTTAGAAGAGAGTGTGACACCATCTGAATTTTGTTTTGAAAGGAAACACTTTCTGCCATGTCAATTATATGGGAGCAAGTGTGGAAATGGGGATGCCAGTAGGGCATCTCATATGGGCTATCCCAGTTACTCAGTGCTCATCATGATAAGTGTCAGGGACTGCCATGTTTCTGTCTGCCTCAAGGCAAGGATTATTCACTCAGCAGAGTGAGCCAGTAAACAAGATTTGCATCTGGAAGTTGGCGACATTCATGCTGAGACAGACCAGAGGGCCTAGGTGCATAAGATCAAAACCCATTCAGTGTTAATTCTCCGCCTACCAGCTTTGCTGAAGGCAGATTGGGGCGTTTCTTTTACCTGGTATTCTGAGGTAAGTCAAATGCTTTGTTCTTTCTGCCCTGAGAATGGTATATAAGAAACGATTCTCTTAATAAACTCTCTCTTTCTCTCCACATAACCAGAAACCGTGAGTGTTGTGTTTTATTTTCCGTACGTCCCCCTTTTCCCTTTTCTCTCCCCTTCCCTCAGGAGAAGAACTCGTGTCCGTCCTCCCCGCACGGGTCAGAGCGGCCAGGGAGGGTCACGACAATAAGTATACTCTTAATCCCTTTCACCTATTTCACCCATTCCCCATATACCTCCCCTCTGGTAGCCATTTGCTTGTTCTTTATGTTAAGAGTCTATAAAATAAATTTTAAAATGATCTCTGCCCAGCTTTTAGGATGTACCATGCAAATATCCTTGTCAATTTCAACACCTCATTTCTTCTTATTTTTTCAAACACAGTGAAAGAAAAGTAGCCCTAACCTTTCAATAATTTTTGTAGCTCTATTTTGAGAACTTATTATACAATACTGACATTGTATGGTAAGTTATGTTTTATTTTATAAAACTGTTTTTCAAAGAGTCTGTACCATTTTGAGTTCCCATTAGCCATCTATGAGAGATCCAATGCTTTCCTCCTCACCAGCACTTCTTGATAATGTTATTTATTTACTTATTACCACTTTATATAAAAGGCATCTCACTGTGATTGAATTCAGCATTTCCTAGTAATGACTGATGCAAATCTTCTCTTCATATATTACTTTACATCATAAATCCTTTGTACAAGTGTACAGATCTTTACCCATTTTTCAGGTAAGTTGCGTGACCATTCTTGGGATTTCAGTATTGTTTATATTTTTTTGGATGCAAGACCTTTATTAGATGTGTATTTGGCAATATTTTCTTTCAGGCCTGTTGTCTTTTAATTTTAAAGCAGTATTTTTTAAAAAATAAATTATGTATATTTTTGATGAAGTCTGATTTATCTTTTTTCCTTTCATGTGTCATATCTAAGACATCTCTTCTAACCAAAAGTTAGATGTATTTATTCTTATATTTTCCTCTATAAGTTTTATGATCTTTGGCTTTCCATCAAGGTAGACTGATTTTTATTTAAGGTAAATGATGTTTTGGGATTTTCTTTTACCTACTCCTCCATCTGGACACAAGTAAATACTGAGGCTATCTTCACCCCTTTTCTGGGAGAAAGAGAACTACAGTGGAATTTCAACCAAGAGTAAAGCCAGTGTTTTCCATTTCTTTGCATGTTCCCTGGTGCTTTGCACACACTGGTCAGTCATGTGATGACACATCATAGGACACAGAGCATAGATGCAATATTGAGCCCAGTAGTTACAGTGAGTGGCATGCTGGCAGTGAGTTTCTTTGAAGAAAAGGGATGGCTGATGTAGATATTAAACTCCAGTCTCCCTACGAGGTTCACCCAGATTCTCTATTATAGAACTCAAGAGAAAGTACACAGCCTGGTGACTGGACCCTCCAACTGCTGCTTGTCCCATTTTCAATCTAGTCATACCAAGACTATTGTTCTTGAAGCTGCACATTCTCACTGTGAAAACCACAAGCAAATGGGCATTTCCCGCTAATCCAGTATATCCACCTTCCTCCCGGGTTCCCAATGATAAAGACCTCTGAAAACTGCAGTCAAGTGCAGTCAGTCAAAAGCAATCCAAAATATCCCAAGTTTTTGAAGAAAATCATACAAAATTAGTGTATTTATGATTTATTATACATGGTTTCATTTTATTTTATAATTAACTTTAAAACTAGTATATAGATAACACTGCATATTTTTTAATTACTCATAAGAAGACTTAAATCATTATTAACTTTTTCTTTTTTCACATTTTAGAATGTTAGAACACATTCTAGGGGTTAGGTAGACTTAACCCTACAAATGATACAGCAGAATATTAAATGAACAAAAATTACATAAAATGTATTTTAAAAAGCAAGTGATATGTCTACTTTTTAAAAAAAAAATAGTTTATTGTCAAATTGGTTTCCATACAACACCCGGTGCTCTTCCCCATAAGTGCCCTCCTCCATCACCACCACCTCTTTTCCCCCCTCCCCCTTCCCCTTCAACCCTCAGTTCATTTTCAGCATTCAATAGTCTCTCAAGTTTTGCATCCCTCTCTCTCCCCAACTCTCTTGCCCTCTTCCCCTCCCCCTGGTCCTCCATTAGGTTTCTCCTGTTTTGTTGTTAGACCTATGAGTGCAAACATATGGTTTCTGTCCTTCTCTGCCTTGTTTCGCTTAGCATGACACCCTCGAGGTCCATCCACTTTCCTACAAATGGCCAGATTTCATTCTTTCTCATTGCCATGTAGTACTCCATTGTGTATATATACCACATCTTCTTGATCCACTCATCAGGTGATGGACATTTAGGCTCTTTCCATGTTTTGGCTATTGTTGACATTGCTGGTATGAACAATATGCCTATTTTGTATTTCAGTAAAAATGCCACATTATATATTTTTCTATTCACTAGTTTAAATGTATTTATGAGGGCACCTGGGTGGCTCAGTCGGTTAATCATAAATGTATTTATGTTGTTGTGTCTGACTTATAATATGACCCCCTAAGTTTGGCAATGAGGACATTGTGTGTGTATGTGTATGTGTGTGTGGGTGTGTGTGTGTGTATAGGATCTATCTATGAAATGCTTTCCAGCAGTCATCAAATATGATCAAATTGGATAGTTTATCAATGCAAGATGAGAGAGAAAAAATAACTATGGGACAATCTATATTTATAATTTGAAATATGATATTAGGAATTTGATAATCAAAACCAACTTTAAGAATATGAATATTGCTTAAAATTACTTTATTACAAATTTGAATATATTATAAAACTATGTAAAAATTAAGAATGGATTCAGATTGCTGGTTGACTTTATTAAAGTTGCTTCTTGAATAATTGTTTTTACACAGTTCTCCTCTCTTGAATATAATTATTTTCATAAAAATTTTATGATAGTTATCTAAATAGAGGTAATGCATAGCTCAATATTGTAATTAATGTGATGTTGGGATATATATTTTTTTATTGATATTAAAAATAATAAATATGTGGGTTGAAACAATTATTTTCAGTCTTCTCCATTTGTAATTCCTCTACCTATCCCTTAAATATTGTTCTTTTGAATAGACTCTTTTCCAAAAAAGACATTCAGTTGGCTAACAGGCACATGAAAAAATGCTCAACATCACTCATCATCAGGCTAGTACAAATTAAAACCAGAATGAGATACCACCTCACACCTGTCAGAATGGCTAAAATTAACACTTCAGGCAACAACAGATGTTGGTGAGGATGCAGAGAAAGAGGATTTCTTTTGCACTGCTGGTGGGAATGCAAACTGGGGCAGCCACTCTCCAAACTGTATGGAGTTTCCTCAAAAAATTAAAAATAGAACTACCCTATGACACAGCAATTGCACTAATAGGTATTTATTTAAGGTTTTGAAGGATCACATGCACCCCAATGTTAATAGCAGTGCTATCAACAATAGTCAAAGTATTAAAAGAGCCCAAATGTCCAACAACAGATGAATGGATAAAGAAGATGTAGTATATACACACACAATGGAGTATTACTCAGCAATCCAAAAGAATGAAATCTTGCCATTTGCAACTATATGGATGGAACTACAGGGTATTATGCTAAGTGAAATTAATTAGAGAAAGACAAATATCATATGACTTCACTCATATATGGAATTTAAGTTACAAAACAGATGAACATAAAGGAAAAGAAGCAAAAATAATATAAAAACAAGGAGGAAGTCAAAACACTGAAAGTTGCTGGAGGGGTTGTGGGTGGGGGATGGGCTAAATGGGTAAGGAGACTAAGGAAGGCACTTGCTAGGAGGAGCACTGGGTGTTATATTCATGGGGGATAAACCACTGGAATTTACTCCTGAAATCATTATTGCACTATATGTTAATTAACTTGGATGTAAATTAAAAAATAAATTTAAAGAATAAAAATATTAAATAAATTAAAAAATAAAATCATGCAGCCAAAAAGCCCAAAACTGATAATTAGCTTCAAAAGGCATGAAGCTGTATAGGCCTATTAGGTTTTTAGATCTATTTTTCTTCTAGATCATTTTCTTAGATTTTCCAAGTATCCCCAATGTGAACATCCAATTCTATTTCTTGTGATATGTGATAGTTTCCTCAGCAATTAGTCCCTGGATATCTGGTGATCCATATTTCTGTCAGTGTTTACTCAGTATTCAAAACCTCTCTCATGGGCAGAATTTACATTGCTTCTCATTCATATGACTCAAATAGTGTCCACAGTAAATATCTTTGCATTACCTGCCCACAAATAAAACTTCAAAGCGCAGTAATTTTCTTTTGCTTTGACACCAAACATGTAAGCAGCTCATGGCTGTTTTCTGCTTGCAGACTTACCTCGTGAGATTCAGACCATTATCACTTGTCTGGAAACACACTGAAAACAGTAGTTCTGTTGAAATCTGTATATTTCAACTTGAAATAAAGGGAAACACCCTCATCTTCTTAGATGAGCAGTGAAATCATAGTATAGCTCTTTCCAAAGAAACCCATTCATAAATTCTGCTGCCATCTTTGCCGTGTTTACTTTTTTAGATCCTCCTTTGGATCAATATTTGAAGGGCAATTGACTTAAAACTATAAAATCCTCTTATAATAATACTTAGATTAGTGTTTGTTTGAATAACCAGAGGTGTGGAATCCTAGAAGGACTATAGAATTTTTTCTACCACACTGTTTCTAAAGGCATAATCTCCTAGCAGAAATATAAAAGAAGTGAATGTATGAGTAATCTGGTTTCTAAGGGTGAGGGGCATTCCAGGTGTAAGAAATAGAAAGCAAAAAGGATCTAAGGTCAGTTCATGCTTCATGCCCCTGTAGGAGAGGAAGAATCAATTTTACTGGAGTTGAATAAATAAGGAGAAAGTTGTGAAAAAATGAAGTCAGAGAATTAATGGTCTGCTCACTCACACAGGTCACAATAAAGACTTTGCTTTTTTCTGGGAGATCTTCCCATCCTTGTCCATTCTTTTTCTCAAGGATGACTCTGAGGTCATAGGCTTGATCTACTGAGTTGAGGAAGACAGAAAAACAGATTGTATGGGGCATTTAAATTGGACTTTGGCAATGTTAGTATTGAGATGCTTGTCAAACATTCAGAGAATATTTTAATGGGAAATGGAATATAGGATTCTGGGTATCAAGGCTATAAAATGATTTTGGGAATCACCTGTATATATTTTATATTTGAACAGGATACTAAGCAAAATCATAATAATAATTGTTACAGCTAGAAGAAAAATATTAAGTCTAAGGAACTACTGATATTTAGTTATCAAATAGATGAAGAATGATCAGAAAAGGGAATTCAGAAGGGGTGGCTCATGAAATAAATGCAGTCTTTTTATTTACTTCTATATCCTAAATGTCTGGAGGAATGTTTGGCAAATACTATATATTCAAAAGTATTCCACGAATGATGATTAAACATATTAAATGGTAATTCTATATCAGAAACTATATAGGAGAAATGCACACATATATAAAGGAGACAAAATATGGAACAGATATAAAAATACACTCAAAAACAACATAGGAAAGAGCTCAGTTCTAAAGTAGGTGCTATATAGAAGAACAGAAAATAGTAAAAAGTGTCAGCAAAATGAAACAAAAGGATATAACACCTGAAGTGAGATTTGAGAATCAGAAAAGAATTAATTCAATAACAGCACTTTGTGTTGGAGGGAAATTAGATGTAGGAAAAAAAGTAAAGATGAGTAATTTTCTGCTGGTTTCATAGAAAAATTTTATTATTAAAAAACAAACCTGGAAGGCTAGTGAGTGAATTTATCACTCACTAGTGTTTATCACAATAAAAAGCAAGTTCCTTTGAGGTAGTGAATGCATTTAGGGAAATGTAGCCCAAAACAATACAAATCATCCTTAATAGCTTCAAAAAGGAGTTGAGGAGGGGAAACACTGAGAAAAACTCATCCAAAAACTCACTTGAGCAAAAAGATCAATATCCTATGCATAATCTTGAATGGTGCTAGAAAGATGAGAGAGTAGTCTTCACTTGGAAAAAAGAAAAAATATCAGTATGTAGCACCATCTGAAATTTTCAACCACTTATCTCTTTCATTACTTGTGGAATATTTAGCATAAAGAAATCTTCATTTACAGATATAAAAATTATCATGGAAATAAATGGGTTAGTGTATGAAAAGTATCTATTTAAAATATCTCTATAGTCAGTTGTAGGCATATATCTTTATTCAGCATTAAAGGAAACATTTTTTGTTGTTTATGGAAAATATACATATTGTAACATGGTTTTAAAGATTAAATCTAAAGATATAAAATATGGGTAATTTTTTGAATTTTTCATAATTTATCCCTAAGAATAATTAATATAAGTAAATTTGACATAGAAATAATTTAATAATTAAAAATCTCTTTCTTGGGAGTTAGTATAGGTTATCAATATAACTCAGTTCAACAAAGCTTTAAATATATGTGTTAACCTCACTCAAAGTTATTTATTTTTACACAAAGAGAAACAAAAATTCATTCAGGGATAATAAAATAAAGGTCAAATAATAGTTACTAATTTTTGGAAACATTTCTACAATCTTTAGTAAAAATGAAATAGGAAAATATCCTTATTGTGTGTACAAGTATATCAGAGGCAGTTACCGCAATCCAGATGAATTATGTACTTGAACTGACTTGATAGTACTTGAATTCTGAGAGATCCTTTGGAAGATTACATGATGACTCAAGGAACATAAGTTCTTTAAGATCAGAGCCCATAAAATCTTTACCACTTACTAATTGTGTGACTTTAAGTTTTACCTATCAATCTTTTTCAACTATAAAGAAGAACAAATAAATCCACATTGCAAGGTTGTTGTAGGGACCACATAAAATAATGTAGACGATTGGTTTTTGTGACTGAACCCTACAGGATTAGTGCTAGGTTATACCATATAGATGCAAACCACCACATTGTACCCAGTAATGGGTAAAACCTCTTTGGTTATTTTGGCCCTTTATCCTCTTACACTTATCAATTCT
Source organism: Helogale parvula (assembly GCA_004023845.1). Lineage (NCBI taxonomy): Eukaryota > Metazoa > Chordata > Mammalia > Carnivora > Herpestidae > Helogale > Helogale parvula. Next base: position 8,222 of record PJEM01011636.1, on the reverse strand, counting down.
TATAATTCTTTGGAGCTCAGTATAATCCCCATGAAACATCTAAAATCACTTAAGAAATATCTAGTGATGTCTTTTCTCTAAGATGTGTGAAAAATTCCTGAATGGCAAAAGCTATCAGACACAGTTTTATAATTGAAAAACATTGATCAATATCCCCTAAATGTTTATGCTATTGTAGAAAATTAGGTTATTCACTTCTAGAATGTAGATACAAAGCAAGTCACTTCCTAATCTTATGAAAGAACAAGCCCATAGTAACAATTGGATTTGCTTAGTCAGCGAATACCTTAGCATAATTTGATTAACGTAAATGAATGTAAAACAATTCAAATGAAAGCAGAAATCTCAGGAAATGTACATTTCAAAACATATTCAAAGTGACTGAAGGACTGTGCTCACTCTTGAAGGTTTAAAAATTTAAAAAGTACCATAATACCAAAAAAATAAGTTAATTAAAAGACAGATTTGGGAAAAAAGTCACACAAGAATAGGTAATGAGAAGTAAAATAGCATTTTACCCCATATTGGCTTCAATACATGCTATGCGTCTAGGTCTTCTAGATCTAAAGAAAAATAAGACAAAAATCCTCTCCCCAACTTGTCATTTAAATAGTTAATTTACATTCTGTTTCCAGTAATGGCTGAGTAACATTTACTGGACTGATACTGCTATATTCATAAATCATTAAACTCTGCACATAATTAAAAAATACAGGAAGGAATTGAAAAGCGATTAAGAAGCTGGCAGATTCTGGTGGATAGCCTACATTTTGTAAAGGCAACTAGAGTGAATTCTCAATTTTTGCTGTTTTTCAATCTGGAAACTAACAAAGTTGGCATGGGAGAAGATGGAAGAGATACTAGTGGAAAAATACAGACATTCCAGCCTAGAAAATTCGAAAATTGTGTACAATCACTGAAAATTAAGAGAGACTATTCAGGCAGGAAAAGGGCCAGAGAACCTGATATTATCTGCCCTAGCTTCTGATGACCCATCAATCACACACACACACACACACACACACACACACACACACACTGTCGACTCCAATCACCTACACTAGAGTCTACACATCTGAATTGAGGTCAGAGCTAGATTTCAAGAAATACAGTTCTCATTTTTTGAGTCCAGCAAAAATTAATCATCAGCTAAAATAAAAAAAACACTCATTGGACTAAAATAACAAAGCATTCTACAATTTAGTATACATGGCATCTGGAAAAATATCCAGAATTATGAGATATATGTTGCATCAAGGAAAAAGGACATGTTCTTAAAAGAAAAGATAATCAATTGAAAATGAATCTGATATAGGATACCGTTGTTGGAATTAGCAGACCAGATTCTAAGCAACTAAAATAGTGTCTTTAATGAAGAGAATAAAATATACCTCTTATTAAAATGACAGGAACTATTAGTAGAGAAATAAAAATGATAAGAAAGAACAAAATGGAAATTCAGAAAAAAAATAACGAAACAACTTATAAAACCTAAAAAAAATCACTACATGAATTTATGAGCAGAATTGAATTCATGGAGAAAAAAAAAGAATCTTGAATAAAGGTCAGTTGCAATGATCTAATGTGAGGAAAAGCAAGGAAAGAAATCAAAAGTGCCTAAGGAAACTGCTGGATAATACATTGGGTACAGCACATGTGTAATTGAAGCCCCAGAGAAGACAAAGATAATGGTACAAAAAATAATTTAGGAAGATAATCGAAGAAATTTTGCTTAAATGTCTAAATTTACAGATTAAAAGATTACAATGATCCTCAAGCAAAATAAGCACACTAAAAAGGACCATTTCTAGTCAAACTCTTAAGCCTTTAAGATAAATACCCAACTTGAAATCAGGAGGAAGAAAATGGCATATCACAATTAAACAATGATTCAATTAAAGCCTGGCATCTGATCAGAAATTGTATAATTGAAGGAGTGCTACTCTCACCCTAACAGTAAGAAAAATATGAATAATTTACAAAACCACAATTATTTGGAACCCATGAGGGATTCTGTGTCCCTAGACATTGCAATAACCCAGGGCCTAAAAACAGGTGTCTGCCTCCAAGAAGAGATGGCGTGTGAGCATAGCTCACCTGAGACAGCCATGGAACACAATATAAGCTAAGAAGGAGAGTTCAGCTAAAACCTTCAATGGATTACTGAAGGCTGTGTATAGGTTAGCATGGCATTAAGAAACCCTGAGAAGCCACAAAAGGCAAGGAATTTATAACCACTGACAGATTTTATTCAGAAAACCTCAACCAGCCCTTTTGAGGAAGATTTAGGGTAGGGTAAGAGAGCTAATAAAGCCAGCCACCTAAGAAACAGAAGTTGCTGTGAGACAGGTGTGAGTGCCCACCTATATCTTATTTTCCTATATCCCTTATGAAACAAAGCTTTAAGTTGCTAGGGACAAAAGGATACGCTGCACCCAGAAGATTGGAAACACACACACACACACACACACACACACACACACACACACATCAGCTGTCTCTGAGTAAGAGGCAGGACAATGTCCTGAGTGTAGATGGTCAGGGAACCCCTGCACTAAAGGAGGGATATAAGCTCAGAAGATTCCACCTCTGAGACCCTGGTATATAGGTGCGTAGCACCTGCGTAAGGCTATTGCTTAACTAGAATACAAAGGAATGTTCCTTCTATCCGGGTACCAAGTGTTAAATAAGAAGTGCCAATGGTCTAACAAAGAGGAGAGGTGAGATTGTGATGAAGGACCCTCTTAGAGACTCAGTTGCAAACAAAAACATAAAGAAGCAAGTGGAGAAAAAGAGGAGGGCAAATCAGCCTCACCAGAAGCACAAGGCCAACACAGAGGCAGCTGAAGTCTGAGATGTATTGAGGGTAGCAATAATAGACCAAAACCAAAACCTAGTTCAATATATGACTAGATTGACTCAATCATGTTACTAAAGGCCAAGTTAAAAAAAAGCATCTTTACTTGTAGGCATTAATACTATTTATCTCAGTCTCTACCATTCTATATAATATGTCCAGTTTTGAGCAAAGAAATAGAGACACACAAATGCAGAAGGAAAACGATTTAGGAAAAAAAAAAAAAGCATTGCCAAGAGACAAAGCATTCAATAGACTCAAAATCAGATAAGACAGATGTGGCTACTCTCAGAGAAATAATTTGAAATTAATATGACTAGTAGGCCAAAGGCTAAAGTATAAAAGCAAAATTTGCATTGGAATTGTAGGTGCAAAGTATAAGAAACAGACAAGCCAGAAGGAGAGGGAGGAGGGAAAGAAGAGGGAGCATCCATCTACGGCTCAGGTCATGATCTCCTAGTTCGTGAGTTCAGTCCCACATCCAGCTCACTGCTGAGAGCACAGAGCAACTTTGGATTCTTTGTCTCCCTCTCTCCCTGCCCCTGTCCCATAGTGTGAGCACACATGTGTGCACTCTCTGTCTCAAAAGTAAGTGAACATTTAAAAAAAAAAAGAAGAGAGAGAAAAAAAAAGTAAAGGAGGGGGAGGAGAAGAGGAGAAAAACAGAACATACAAGAGCTGCATATCTTTGTTAGAGTCCAACAGAAAAGTAATTGAAATTGTTAGAGGAAGAGAGAGAACAGGGTAGAAGAAATATTTCAAGACAATGGAAAAATTTTCCAAAATTAATGAAATACATTAAATCACAGAGATCCTTTTCCTTAAAAACTCCAAAAAGGTAAATACCAACCAAGCAAATAAAGAAAGGAACAAAACCAATACACATCACTGTCAAACTGCTCAAAACCAATTAATAAGGAGAAAAATCTTTAAAGCATATAGAGTAAATACATTTTTCTATAAAGGAACAAAGAAAAGAGATTGATAGCAGACTTCTGAGTTGAAACCATACAAGCCAGAATATGATGGGAAGACATCTGTGACATTCTGAAAGAAAAATAGAGCTCCAGACCAAAAGTTCTTTACCCAGAGAAAATACAGACTCTTAAAAAACACAGACTCTTAAATACAGAGAAGAAACTGGTGGTTGCCAGAGGGGAGGTGGGTGGGCAGGTTGGTAAAGCAGATAAAAGGGATTAAGAGGTACAAATTCCAGTCATAAAATAAATAAGTTACAGAGATGACAAGTGTAGCATGACACTCAGTCAATAATATTATAATAATGTTTCACAGTGACAGGTGGTGACGGCACTTATCATGTGAGGTTGACAATATAATGTATAAAATTGTTGAATCAATATGTTCTACACCTGAAATAATGTAAGTTATTTATACTTCAATTTAAAAAATCACTGAATGTCTAATCTGAAGTTATTAGCAATGTGTGTTGGAAGCATATATTAAAGCAAAACATATTTTATAATAGCACAAAAGATGGGATAAATTGAGAATTATAAGTACTTCTAATATATATAATATGGCAAATATTATTTGAAGGTAGACTGTGACAAATTAAATTGGTATCTTATAAATTCTAGTGTAAACATTAAAAACTTTCAAAAGGAGGTAAAAATAATAAACCAAGAGTAAAAATAAAATGAAATCATAAAAATAGTTATTCTAAAATAAACCATTATAAGAAGAAACACTGGGCCAAGAAGAGATGGAAAAGACAGAAAACTAGCAAGAATGTATATTATAATGAAACCAAATCAATTATTATATTTAAATGTATTAAATGTACTAAATGTAATAATGTATTAAAAGAAATGCACACAGAAACAAACAACTAAGACTCTAATGATATATTGTTCTCAAAGAAACTAAATAAAATGTCATAGTAGTTTGAAATTAAGTGGCTGGGAAAGTATACCAGGGCAAAAACTAATGGAAAAAAGTTAGATTGACAATGCTAATAATATATTTGACTTGAGAATAAGGAATGTTACCACACCACAAAGGTATGTTACATAATGATAAATATTTCAATGAGAAGACATAACACCCCTGAATGTACCTGTATCTAAAATGAAGGTTTAAAATGCATGTGGAAAAAAAAAATAGAACTGACTGGAGGAATAGACAAGTTCCCAATTTTGTCTGGACACCTCAACACTACTCTGTAAATAATCAATAGAATAGGTAGACAGAAAAACAGTCAAGATATTAGAAAATCTGAACAACATTATCAACAAACTTGAAATAATTTATATTAATAAAACACTGCAACAAATAATAGCAGAATACCAGTTCCTTTCAAGTGCATATGAAACATATTCCGGGCCATAACAAATTTGAAAGAACTGAAATCATACAAAGTATATCAGAACATAACAAAATTATAATAGAAATGAATAACAGAAATAACAAAAAATATGCAGAGTGCTTAAACAGAAAATATAGACATAAACATGGATTAAATAATTGCAAAGGTGTTGCTTTAATGCAGTGAGGAAACACGAACTATTGCCGGAATCCTATCTCACACCAATGAATTTTGGATGACTTAAAAATGTAAATGCATTTGAAGAATATCAAGGGAAGTTTTTTATGAGAGAATGTTCTTCAGGAACACAGTCTAAGAACTCTAAAATCAAAATAGAGAAATTGTAGTAGGAGAGTATTTGCAGTACAGTAAACAATTAAAAGGTTAATAATGCATAATAATTATGTTGTCATACTGCATGTAGTATGATCCCACTTATATCAAAAATGTTTATATGAATATACATGTTGTATCAGGTAAAGTAGAATTGTATATCTATCTATCTATCTATCTATCTATCTATCTATCTATCCATCTATCTTTATCAGGCTCCTAACAATTTTTTAACTCATGATGGAAGGAATGGATTTCTTTGGTTAAAGGATATTAACTCTCTTCATATACCTTCACATGTCACTTTTTAAAAAGTCATATATTACATGTGTAACTAAACTATATAGTATTAAAATTTAAAGAAATAGAAAAATACAATGTTATATGTATATTTTCCTTCATATCCATGATTGGTTAAAATAATTTAACACTCAATTAATGTCTCAAAGGAACCATCATAAAATTAATTACTCTTTTATTGGCTAGCATATGGTCCAAGGACTGCTGTGGTGTATAGAACCATTTGTTTCTGCAGTAAATAACCCCAGATAGTTATACTTTTGAGCAAATTTATTTTCTTTTTATTTATACTTTCCCCCTGTGTTTTAGCTATCACTGACTGATGCTTTGAAGATATGTATTATGCACACATTTCAGGTTTTTGTGAGTTCCTCAACTGTCATTGCAATAAATTTAATAGAAATAATGCTCCTGTTTTAAATGACTGACTACATATGAAATACTGTATTCATGTTATATTTTATTTATTTTACTGCATAGATCTTTTCAGATCTCTTTGTTATAGTCTTTCTTGGGAAGAAGGTGTCATTTCATTTTTTTTTTACTAGTTTCTAACAGTTAAACTACCAGTTAAATATGCTCTTAACATCTGATATGGTTATATTTTGAAATGAAGTATTCATTTTGTTAAAAACCAAATGACAATATTTCACTCACCCTGTGAGAAGAAATCACTTGTTAATGATTTCAAAATTGGTAAAGCTAACAGTATAGTTCCTAAAGACTAGAGGCTCAGCAAAGGTTTGGTGCCTAACAAAACCAAGTGGAAAATTTCCCAGGAGACAATGATTGTGAAAAAACAATTTTATTATAAGACATTATTCACTTAGCATCTTTAGCTTATAGTTATAGTTTTAATACATGTAGAATTACATTAATTTTGCTAAATATGAAATAAATTTCTATCAAATTACAGTATCTAAATATTAAGATATTATCATTATAATACTAAAGTGCACAATTAAATTTTATGATAGAGTTATTGTGCCTACCAAATAAAAGAAGAAAATGCCAGATGTCTCAATAATGAAACAAACAAAATAAGCAATGATCTGGATCTTTCATTTTATTACTTGAAGTAAGAAAAGAACATTTATCTACCAACTTTACAAATCTTTGTTTTCCAAAGATAAACTTCCCAGCTATATCTAAAATCTCTACTTGCATTAAAATAAGGCACTCTTCTTAAGTCATCTGATTCCAAATTCAATCTTCCTCTCAATGTGAAGGCAGCATGACATAAAGTGAACAATGTCACGGTAAGAAATGAAAATTTATTCATTTACCCTGGAGCTTTAAGTAATTGTATAATTTTCTCTGACTGAGGAGAGCACTTGGTATCTAGGCAAGCAAAAATGAGACATTATCTTAATCTGAGTTAGACTGTTAATCTGAGGATTTTACATATGATTCTGATGTCCTGATGCTTTCCAAATCGACAAAAATAAAAACACAGTATCTTTTTCAACTAAAGGTATCCCTCCCCCATCCCCACTAACTGCAACCACAAAAACATAACAAAAACAAAAAATATGCGGTATTTCTATTCTTACCATTGTGAAGATTAAAGTATTTTATATATAAAATTTTATATATATACATAAATATATACAATATATATTAAAAATATATATCCAGCATACAGATTACATTATGTACAACATATACTTCCTGAAAAAAGCTTCAAACAACTATGTTCATGGTATAAATATAATAGAACCAGCAGCTAAACAGCTCAATTTTCTGAAATTTATGATTTATGTCTTATCATAAAATACATTTTAAAATTTTATCATCTTAGTTGCTTTTGTATAGTTAATCATTGGTCATTGATAGCTCTAAAATATATCCAAACCAAAAAAAAAATCAAAGAAACCTGACTTTTTATATAAAGTAGATGCAGGTTATTAAAAGATAATGGCAGTCTTTTCCAACTTGCTTAATTTCTTAAAAGAAAAAACATAATATTATTGATCTTGTTTGTCAACTGAAAACATTTCATTATGAAATATTTACACTATCCAAGATTTAGATCAACAATCAATTCTTCTTAGCCAATGGCAACACTATGCTTTATGAAGGCTGTGATAAAATTTGGTCAGTTAAAAACTCAGGTTAGTATCCTATTGTGTTACAGAATTAAGAATAACTACTAAAAGAACCACTAGGAAAAAACCTTACCATTTTCCACCATCCTTTTTTTTAATTTATTTTTTTAATATAACACTATTTATTTTTTTAACATATGCAATTATTTTCCATCATTTACAATACAGTAGTTACAATGACACTCCAAACAGAAAAGCAAAGTAAAAAATCAAAACCCCCACTTCTATTTCATGTAATTAGACTTATACAGAAATTAACAGGTTAAGTACCAACTAGTTAATCACCTAATTTCACAGC